>SKCR01038561.1:0-109141 GCA_019454045.1 Zanthoxylum bungeanum | reverse complement strand
CAATTCCACGTACCGCTTGGGTAAACGACACCATCTTTCTTTTGTTGTGTTGTTCTTGTTTATTTAGTTTGTTTTACCTAAACTCAATATGTCGTTAGTTATGCATGATTCAACAAGCGCATGGGCTTAGTAAGTTAGTCCAAAGGTCTCCATTTAGGAGACAAAGAGCCGAAAAGGCCACCTTCGTGACACTACTTCGCCGCGTCGGTTGATGTATGTTCGGTTGGATGCGAGATACGTTCAATCGGGCATACTTGGTTTGATATTGTTATCTTTATTTTCGTATGTATAAGTCAATCGAGCGCATGGGCTTAGTAAGTGTGTTGTGAGATCCCCTATGGGGAGGGGCTAAAAGCCCTTTACCACGATGCTTTGCCGCGCCGGTTGATGTGTGTCAGATTGGATGTAAGATGTGTTCAATCGGGCATACTTGGTTGATATGATTGGTTCTATTCTTGTATGTGTGATGTAACGCGCATGGGCTTAGTATGTTGGTCTAAAGGTCCTCTCTTTGAGAGATCAAGAGCCCCAAAAGGTCACCTTTACGGCAGTGCTTCGCCGCGCCCTTTTATTTTCTGTATTGCATCCTATTTCATGCATCAGGTCCGTGTCCGTTCGAACGCGTTTGCAAACGCAACTCGAACGCGCATACATTTTGCCTTATCATGCATCAGGTCTCCTTTCCGTTCGAACGCGTTTACGAACGCTACTCGAACGTGAGCATTCTGTTTCATTTCCGTTCGAACGCGTTAACAAACGCCACTCGAAGACCTTTAATCCACCCAAGTCGAACCCATGCGCATCAAGTAATTGTTGGTTTCTATTAAGGTCCCAAGATCAATAATAAGCATGAATCAATTGCGAATACAAATGGAAGAAGTTGCGGAATACTCACATCAATCGGTTGAGCGATGCTGAGGCAACAAAATTTCAGATTCTGCCCTTGAACTGGTTCGGCAGTGAGCATAAAACAACTCACTGGTTTGGCCTCCGTTTGGGTCTTTCGTCAAGCTCCAAGCTTCGTCGAACGATTCCCGGCTCATGGGTGGACTTCCCTATCACCTTCGCATGTCTCGTAAGTGTGCTAGCACTAGTGATTTTGCCACAAAATCACACTCTTTGCTTCTCTCACTGCTCACTGTTTTGTTGAAAACCAGTAAGCTTTTTAGCCTCCTGTAGGCATTGCATTTTCGCATGTGAAACCCGATGATGAGTCTCATTTGGAGGCACTACCTTTTGAGTCATGAAAGCCGCGGGAAATGGATATCGGAAGGGGGAATTCAGAATAAACAAGCTCACTGTCTTCGTTGGTGCTGCGTTCGTTACTTCGTTCGAACGGAAAGCAGATTGCGGGCGTTCGTGTAGCGTTCGAGTAAGCGTTCGAACGGTGTCGGTAATTCTGGTTTTGCTGCTAGCCTCACGCCCAGCCCATTTAGCTCCCCAAAGCCCATAAAACACATCCCAAATTAAATAAATAAATATTAATTAAATATTAAACATTAAAATAAAACATTTAAATCATTTACCAATTAAATATTAAACATAAAATAAAATCATGCCTAATATAAATGAATCAAATATATTATATACTAAAACTAAAAATAAGATTTGCCTAATTAAAATCAATCTTAACCAATTAAAGCCAATCATATATTTGACTTCCTAATTCAATAAGATATCCACCAATTTAAAAGTATTGACTTCCTAATCTAAACCAAATTTGTCCCCCCTCAATCTTTGACTTTCCTTGCTAAACACTAAATCATATCCTAATTAAATGCACAAAATCCCTTCTCTTGTCAACCCTAACCCTTCTCTATATAAACAACCCCTCACCAAAGCCTTTGTCTCGTTGACACATAGAATTCACCCAAAAACTCTCTCAAAATCTCTCTAGACTCTCTCTACACACCCAAGACCAAACAAGCAAAAAGAGAGAAAACACTTCACACATACACAAGCAAGAAAACAAAGAAACCACCACAAGCCACCTCCCCCTGTAGCCGAAACAGCCATCTACACAGCAGCCCTCCACCACCGAAAATTACCACAAAAAACCACACCCAACACGCCTAAACAACCTCCTAAATCACCTTAACAGCAGCCCAAATCTTTAAAAAATAGTAACATAAAACTACATAGACAATCTTAAAAATAATCATATTTAATTGCACTAAGAACCCACACAACTTGGAATAGTTCTTTGAAAACATTGAAACAGGTAGCCCGTGCAGTGAGCAGCAAAACAGGAGCCGAATAGGAGCAGAACGGAGTTCGAATCGTAAGCAAAGCAGCGAAACAGTGAGCTAGGACGTTGAACCAGCGGACCAGGAAAAGTTGCGGAGCTTTATCCCCTTCCGATCTTCGTGGAACGTGAGTCCGAGAGACGGCTTAAAAGGTTAGACCTGAGGGTATCTTTCACACTTATTCTCATTTTATTTTCTAGTCATCTATTTTGATTATATTTTCTGTACTTGTGGTTTCCGTTGTGTGTATGATGTATGTTGTGGGTATTGGATGAATGAGAGATGTGTCAACTCTCGCGGTATATCGGATGGAAACCCGGACATAAATTTCATAGCCGATTCCGAATGGACGGTAATATGATCTGTACTCGGGCCACAATTCCACGTACCGCTTGGGTAAACGACACCATCTTTCTTTTGTTGTGTTGTTCTTGTTTATTTAGTTTGTTTTACCTAAACTCAATATGTCGTTAGTTATGCATGATTCAACCAAGCGCATGGGCTTAGTAAGTTAGTCCAAAGGTCCTCCATTTAGGAGACAAAGAGCCGAAAAGGCCACCTTCGTGACACTACTTCGCCGCGTCGGTTGATGTATGTTCGGTTGGACGCGAGATACGTTCAATCGGGCATACTTGGTTTGATATTGTTATCTTTATTTTCGTATGTATAAGTCAATCGAGCGCATGGGCTTAGTAAGTGTGTTGTGAGATCCCCTATGGGGAGGGGCTAAAAGCCCTTTACCACGATGCTTTGCCGCGCCGGTTGATGTGTGTTCAGATTGGATGTAAGATGTGTTCAATCGGGCATACTTGGTTGATATGATTGGTTCTATTCTTGTATGTGTGATGTAACGCGCATGGGCTTAGTATGTTGGTCTAAAGGTCCTCTCTTTGAGAGATCAAGAGCCCCAAAAGGTCACCTTTACGGCAGTGCTTCGCCGCGCCCTTTTATTTTCTGTATTGCATCCTATTTCATGCATCAGGTCCGTGTCCGTTCGAACGCGTTTGCAAACGCAACTCGAACGCGCATACATTTTGCCTTATCATGCATCAGGTCTCCTTTCCGTTCGAACGCGTTTACGAACGCTACTCGAACGTGAGCATTCTGTTTCATTTCCGTTCGAACGCGTTAACAAACGCCACTCGAACGTGAGCATTCTGTTTCATTTCCGTTCGAACGCGTTTACGAACGCTACTCGAACGTGAGCATTCTGTTTCATCTCCGTTCGAATGCGTTTACGAACGTTACTCGAACGTGAGCATTCTGTTTCATTTCCGTTCGAACGCGTTTACGAACGCTACTCGAACGTGAGCATTCTGTTTCATTTCCGTTCGAACGCGTTTACGAACGCTACACGAACGTGCACACACTGAACTGAGTCTGTCTTATTATATTCATGCATAATTGCCTATTGGTTGATCTTTCTTACGCAAATGTGTCAATGTATTACCATACATATGCTCGTGTCATGATAGCATTTGAGTATTATTTCTTGCGGTATATCGGATGGAAACCCAGACGTAAATTCCGTAGCCGATTCTGAATGGACGGTAGTGCGGTCTGTACTTGGGCTACAATTCCACGTACCACTTGGAAAAGTGCCCATATGTGTGCTTGTATGGTTACCATGTGTGCTTGTATGGTTAATATGTGTGCTTGTGTTTTTCCTGAATATGATATGCAAGTAAAGGTGTATGTTAGTTGCTATCTTGATATACGTTAAGCATGCAATCTTATATATGAAATACATGTATATTTAGGCGCATATTTTATTTTATAAATGTGAATTTAGAAGCATGATACCTCTAGAAATAATTGTTACTTCAACTTGTTTAAATTATTATATAAATCCTTTCATTACAAGTGACATAAGTAAGGGACCATTCCGAACCCAACGGTTTGAGGTCTTCCCATGCGAGGGGTGAGTGCGGCCTTAAATCTTTGTCCCGGTTCACACCGGGTGGCGACTCCATGTTATGTAATCCTTCCCAACTAGGCCGTGAGCCTAGGAACGGCGTCGCCCAGGTCCTGTGTCCTACACCTCCATGGGCGTGTGAAGTAGAGAGAAAGAGAGAAGGAGAGATGTGTTGAATTATTGGAAAAGTGTAAATCAAACACTTATATATTTTCCAAAAATAAATAAGTGAATTACCTTTTATTTGATTTTCAAAAAATCAATAAAATGGATTTACCAAATTTGGCTCCAAAAGTCAAATGGCAACAACCATTCCAACAACTACAATCAATCATATCAATCAATGGTCACATCACTCAAAGTGACATGATTTGACGTTTGATGTGACGCTAGATGCGACTAGCGATTTGACGCTTGATTTGACGTGCCGCACTCAAATTTTAAATGCGAATGCGCTCGCAAATAATCTCGGGCTCGAGTTCGCTAATTCCAAATTAACGAATTTCCGATGCGTCGTAAATAAATGATTTTGCTAGATGATTACGCCTAGCGAAATCACTATTCACATCGTTAACGAATTAATTCTAAATTAATTCGTTCGTCCGAATTAAAATCTAATTTTAATTCCACCTCGAAATCCAATTTCGTTTAATATATCAAATATATTAATTTATCGATTAATTCCAAATTAACCGTTATCTCTCTTTAATTGATATTTTATCCCAGATAAAATATCTCCGCAATTAATCCTAGATTAATTTTCTCTCTCTTCTAATTAATCCCAGATTAATTTAGAGTGTGAGTTATACGTCATCGGTGAATCTTTGGGAAGCGACCCATGAGATCCCCGGATATGTTGGCAGTAATTCGATCGTCAGACTATCCAAACACGTAAGTACCTCTACTACGTTTATACCGATTTACAAGATAAGGTTGGCCTCTAGCAAAGCGCCATGCCTACCCAATTCTCCAGAAAATACTTACCGGAATAAAGGATTTGTATCAGGTGTAGTATACGTAGTATTGCGTATTTCTGTCTAGTATCAGATGATCACGTGCTAGGCCTGGGGCTAGAATTGTGTCTGCCCCGTACGAAGCACATGTCGGATGTCTGGTGACTAGTCTCTATAATCGGATAAACCTGACCTTGTCATTTTATCCTGATAGCTACAGCATTTAAGAGAACCAGTCCCGTATCCTACGTGACCATCATCTCCATATGACTGGAGTGACACTTCCGTCTTGACATCACACCCAACACACTATGATTCTCAATATACCCAGTATTGGCGTACACAGAACCTGTTAAAGTCCTGGACGACCTCAACCAAAGTATATTGATTGTCGCAAGTATTAGCGGTGCAAGTCTTTTACGTATTTATCGATGTCCAATCTCGATAATACTCTGACTAGGGATATTTAATGATTTATCCTTCGTGGACTGATACTGTCTCATATCATTCTCCATCCAGGAACAAATCATAGGGACCTCTCATCATTTATACATCTAGGTGATCTAATCACAAATGATAAGAGTGCAATCTCTTTTGTCACATTGTTAATTTATACAACAACACCATGATCTGTACAAATAGTGACGCTATGGGTCATAATTGTCCAACAATCTCCCACTTGGCCTATAGCCAGTCACTCGAGTGCTTGACACCCGAACTATGTACGGTTGGCTCAAACTGCTGAGAAAAGGCTTTCTTCAGCGGATTTGCATGATTATCATCTGATGCGATTTATTCGATCATCACATCGCCACGATGTATGATCCGAACGAATCAGATGAATATCGAAGTATGTATCTGGATCGTTGATGAGACCATTAATTCTTTAGCATGTACTGACGCCTAGCTCAGCTGCTAACAGAATTATATCTAATCTAATTAGATTTATTATCGACCCAGGAGGCTTCTATTGCCGCCTCAGCTGCAGTAATAACCCGCATTTGTTGTTTATACGGTAACAGTATCTTGCTTGGAAGATTTCCAGCTCACTGTTCCATTATTTAAACTGTATAGTACCGTTTTGCGACTTATAGTCGTCTTTATCGGTTAGGAAACTTGCTACAGTGATCCCAGTCACTTCAAGTTTTCCTTCTCCATAGATTAAGACAGCATCTTTAGTTCTCTAAGATACTAATGGATGTTCTTAACTTCAATCCAGTGACTATCACTCTGATTGGCCTGTTTGTGAATCCATATGCTCAAAACGTATGAGACATCAGGTCGCGTACATTTTTCAATGTACGATTCCACGGAGAGTTTTCGCGAAGGTCAAGCTTTCACCTATTGTTATTATGGGAATATCATTCCAAGAAATGACATATTATCATTATTTTATAGGACATCCATTGTCAGTGCGCTCCCACTAACCCTCTTATATACACAAGAATCATTTCGTTTTGAATTAAATCATAAACTATTATGATTATATCAAAACGACAATTCCAAGAACCTAATGCTTGCTTCAATTCAAACATGGATCGAATAACATGCAAACCTTGTTTGCTAGTTTTGGTACGACAAAACCGTTAGGATGTTTTAAAGATCCTCCAAAAGGTTTCCTTTTCAGGAAAGCAATTTTCCCGTTAAGCTGACATATTTCATAAATGAAACATGCAGCATCAGCAAGCATTATCCAAATGGATTTACCGTGGCAACAGGTAAAAGGTTGAATCATAGTCAACACAATGTTGATAATGATACCTTTCCGCTAAAAGCCTAGCTTTATACGTTGGTATGTTGCCTTCCATGTATGTCTTCCTTGAAGACTTATATAGTACCAGTAGGCACAATACCTTGCGGTACATCAACTAGTATCCAAACATAGTTGATATACATGGAATCCATTTCGGAATTATGACACTTTGTCATAATAGGGAGTCGATACCTTGTATCACTTCCTCATACGTAGTCAGTTGGTATACCTCAATAAGATAAACATCATTATGAGGTGAGATCAGAAACCCATACCCCAGATTGTTTTCTGACTCTCTCTGACCTACTCGGTTCTTGTGTATTCGAAGATTAATGGTAATAGTTTCATCTTTGATGAACTATTTTGTGTTCCATTAGGATTCGATGCCTGGAATAGTATTACTCTGATTTTCATCGAGTTTTACTATCCTCCCACTTACCACTGCATATCGGTATTCCTCTTAGGAAAACCGCATGGTGAGCAACAATCTAATTGTTCTCTTGTGAGATGTATAAGTACAATACTTATGGTATCCCTAGGATAACCTACAATTGGCACTTATCCAATTTGGGTTTTAGTTTGGTATCATCCAAACATATGCCTAGCATCCCAAATTTACAGGAATGAGAAACCCGGTTTCTTTCCCGTTCATATCTAATATGAAATCTGTCAAACAGATTATTATGGAACCTTATTCTAAATAAGTTCTGCACTATTTAAAGCTTATCTGTTGAAGGAAATGGTAGCTCAGAGCGACTCATGATTAACCTTATCATGTCCAACAAAATTCGGTTATTCTTGTTCGGACACACCGTCAAAATGACGTGTTCCGGGAGGAGTCCTCATTTGAAAGAATACTTTACTCTTTCAAGTATATAAGAAACTTATTGCTTAAGAATTTTTCATTACGGTCTTACCGTGACGGTATAATACTATAGCCGATTTGTATGTCTATTTCGTGTCGAAACTTTAAAAGTTTCTGATTTGTGTTCTTCAAAAGAAACACATAACCATAACGCGATGCCACATCCGTATAGGTCACGAAATATTCATATCCACCTCTAGTCTAGCTAGACATGGGCCCACTTGCTTAACTATGAACTAGGGCTAATAGATCTGTGGCATTTACACTTTTACCAAGTAAATAGTGTTTTAGGCACTTTGCCTAATAAACTAGATTCGTAGACTTTATTTGAATAGAATCAAATCAGTCCTAGTACCCACTCTTCGAAAGTGTTGATATACGATTCTTGTTTAGTTGTGTCTCAGACAACAATGCCACAATTAGTTTCATCTGATCGAATCAGTTGAGCTATTTGTTTGTCATGTTATATTTTGAGATTTATTTATATTCAATATATAAATTATGTTATTCACATCAAATGTGTTTAATTTAATATCATCTTTATAAAATAAAACACTTTAGTGTTCTAGAATATAAAGGTTCACCCGCAGCGGTCAAACACTGATATAAAGATAATGTATCTAGTCAAACTAGTTACATTATAACAATTTCCTAATTTAGGTACACACCCGAAGGTAGTTCCTAAACTTAGGTATCTGCGGTTAAAACAACGACTTTTGTCCCGTTTCCTATTCGCAGATAAATCTCTATTGAAGTCAGTATCATGTTCAAAACAGATTCTGAACATCAATATATATTTATGTACCACACTAAGTATCTAAAATCCAATTTCAATACTAGTAATGAACATAATTATGACAAACATATTTGAAGTCAGAGCCTTACTCGTCTTCAATTCATTCATGTCTGCTTTGTCCAAACGGCAGTCACGCTTCTGCGATCCCGTTTGCCACATTTTAGGCAGACATTTTGGGATATGTCATTTATCTTCCCAGAAGATTATAATGATTTTGCCTTTGCCAGTTTCAACACTCCAGAAGCCTTTGGCCAAGCCTTGGCCTTCTAGAATATCGAAGTAAGGTGCGACTAGCGCTACTTGTCTTATTGCAAATTTTGACTTTATCTCCTTGAGAATAGTCATTAACTCTCCAAGAGTTATTAATTGCAATTTAGTACTTCTAAAATCTAAGTATAGATTTATGATGATCCTTCAATTTCTTTATCATACTTTAAGGATCTAATCCTTAGTTCTGATTCAGAAATTAAGGAGTCTACTGCGGCAAGCTAAATGGATTAAGCGATAAAGTTATCATTGCATGATCTTCCAAAGATTATGCTCTACTGTTTGCTTAACTCCGGGCTTAGGCTTAATATTTTATTTTATCAAATAAAATAACATATTAGTTTCCAGGACCATCCTGAAATTATTCCAATTTGAAAATTAAACCATTTAAATACATTTTCCCTAGGATTATGTATTAAACGTCAATCTTTCAATTTAATCTTGATTCTAATAGTCCAACAATTTAATCAACGATTTAGGTACTATTTATTATAATGATTACAATAGTCCAACTATTTAATCAACTATAATTTAATAGATTAAAATCAATTATATTGATTACTATAATCCAATTATAAAATCAACTATAAATGAATAGTTTGAATATATAGTCCAACTATTTATTAAAACAACAATTTAAATATTAGTCCAACTAACATTTAATTTATTTGACGAATGATATTTGTTTGTGCGCGTATGGCGAGTAATTGAACGAGTATTGCAAATTCAATTCTTACCTCCCACTATTTTTCGGCGAGCCTCTAACCCTGATTACTCGGGAAACCATGTTTCCTATTGGGCTAGGATCCCGTTAAATATCACACAATCTTGACTTTGGCCAACAAATTGTATGATAATTAACTAGGTAGATCTCTAAGATTGATTGGATCCAATCCAATTCCTAGATCCGGTAGGGGGACATCCAAGTCTGAAACATATATCTTATATATGCCAATACATCCAATGTATTACCTAAACATTTTCCTCGGAATCAACTAAGCCTTGGCTTTGGCACAACAAACTTAGTGATCCCAATCAAGCGCGTGTAGGAAACGATTTCCCTCGCGCAGCGGAAGCGATTAGGCTCACGGATCGAACTTGAAAAATTTTTCTGCTCTTCCCTTTGCTTGGCCGAACCACACCAGTGGATTCACTGATGTTTTGGACAAAATCTCAACTCCGGAATAGCCCCGAAACAGTCCCCGAACAGCCCTTGAACTGCAGTGAAATAACGGACTGTTTTGGACACGTTATGGGCGCGAACTGCACCCAGTATCAGGTCTGATTTGTGCCACTCACAGCTCAATTTCAGATCTGATTTTTCACCAAAAATCAATCCTAACACAGCCCTAAAATTATCCTAAAGTGTTTCCCAAAATCCCGAATGAAAACCAAACAAAACGGAGCTCTCTGAGAACTTGTATCTGCGCAAATTGCAGGGATTCCAGGGGCTGGTTGCCATGACTTGTGTTAAGTATTTGGGGATGTTTTTCAACGTCACGAGGTCTTCCGAACTATGTCTCGACACTAATGGAGGGTAGTGTGGGCTACACTCACAAATTAATCTCTAAACGGTTTAGAGAATAATCACACACACCGAAAAGAATTCTCAACTCTTGAGAGCTTGGAGAATGATATGGAGGCTAGGGTTTCTAATTTCTTGGATCTGAAAAATTAAATCATAATTTTTCTTTTATACTTATGGTTAATTCGTTTCATTAAAAAAATCAACCACTAGTCTCCCATTGCTCTTGAAATTCGGCCAAGGGGGGGATTAGGAATCCTTGTTTTATTTTGCTTCCAAAATAAACAAATCATACTCCCTTTAGGACTCCAACTTTTCGGCCAAGGAGGATTTAATTTGGATTTTATTTTGTTTCCAAAACAAACAAATCCTATCCCTAATATGACTCCAAAAATTCGGCCAAGGTAGGGAACAATTAGGATTTGATTTTGTTTCCAAAACAAACAAATCATATTCCTTATCCAATAAGGAATCCTACCTTGGTAATAATCCTTAGCCTTATTAAATTATATCATATATAATTTAATGTTCTAATTTACTAATTATCATATATAATTATTAATACTTTATATTAACTTTTAATATAAAGTCTCATGTGTGATATAATTATTATTAATCATATTAATAATATTTATTCCTTTTGTGAGTATATAATTGGACCATCAAATTATATTAGCTCCGCTATAGTAAATTGAGCTAGCACGGGGACCAAGTGGACCTACGGTTCTGAGCTCCAATAATCTCGAAATATTAATTAAGCTCTTAATTAAATATTACGAATTATTAACTCCGGGTTATTCCCCTAAAAACCCGAAGTTGCACTCTCATCGCCGTAGATGAAATATAAGGCCGAACAAAGTCGGTGTCCACCGATATAGTCATTGCATACGAATTGATCCTTCACGAATATCTCGTAATTAGAGCTGGGTCATAATGTCCGTTATACCCCTCTAATTATTTTATCTTAAGTACCATTGATTCTCTAATGAACGATTCATTCATAACTGTTATGAATATTAATCTTCTATTCGTAATAGAAAGACTTGAGCGCTCTAATCGTTCAAGTACCGAATCAACCCTTAAGAGATATATTCATCTACTTCTCGCAAGAAGGAGTGAATTCCATGTCTATGTAAAATGTTCCCAGCTACATAACAGACTATGCCTCCAAAGTACGTAGTTATTGGTTGGGATTGCTACACCAACCTCACCTTTGTAAATCAAAGGACACAACCCGTTATGCAGGAGTTCGTAGTATACTCAGGATTAAGATCAATCCATATATGACCATCAAGTAGATCGAAATGACTTTCTTTGTTTAACGGATATTATAAGAATGTCATTTCTATCTAGGCCCAGTCCTATATGATCACATCATATAAGGTGCCTCCATTCTCATGTCTCTACATGGACGATCCGGATTAATATCGTCATCCAAATATAGAATGGACCGCAGCTATAGATAAACCACAAACAAAGTACCCGGTTTGTTTGCTCTCTATTGACTATTTAAGATTACTAACTTCAGTCTTAAATCCTCTGGTGCATGACGTTCATACACCAAGTCTGAAGGTACATAAGTAATCTACGGTATTTATGAAGATATACAATATGCCATATTGAACAAACAATTAGATAAATGAATAATGCATCCTTTTATTTCTAAACACATGAAGCCGTTTACATCACATGTAGCTCTAGGGCATACATCCCAACAATCTCCCACTTTCACTAGAGCAAATGGGACATGTCTCGCAAACCTAGACCATCTAGGTGACCATCAAAACTTTAGCCGACAAGGTCTTTGTAAACGGATCAGCAAGGTTCTCTGCAGATGCAATCTTTGTGACGGTAACGTCGCCTCTCTGCATTATCTCCGTGATGAGATGATATTTCATCTCTATATGCTTTCCCCTCTTATGGCTTCTTGGTTCTTTGGAGTTTGCCACTGCTCAACTATTATCGCAATAGAGGGTGAGTGGTTTATCCATATCTGGAACAACTTCCAGATCTCCCAAGAATTTACGGAGCCAGACTATTCTTTAGCTGCTTCACAAGCCGCTACATATTTAGCCTCCATGGTGGAGTCGGCAATGCAAGATTGCTTTATACTCCGCCAAACAATAGCCCCACCACCTAAGGTGAACACTGATCTAGATGTTGATTTCCTGGAATCGACATCTGTCTGAAAAATCAGAATCTGTATATCCTCTTAGGATCATATCCTCTCCAGATATACTAGCATATAATCTCTCGCTCTCTTAGATATTTGAGAATGTGTTTCACAGCCACCCAGTGATCCAATCCCGAATTTGACTGAAACCTACTGACTACTCCCACTGCAAAACAGATGTCCGGTCTCGTGCATAACATGGCATACATGAGACTACCAACTTCTGAGGCGTATGTGATATGTCTCATTTCCTCAATGACTTGAGGTGTCTTAGAAGACTGTTCCTTCGAAAAATGAATTCCATGTCGATAAGGTAGATTGCCTTTCTTGGAATTTTGCATCGCGAATCGCACCAGAATCTTGTCGATGTAGGATGTCTGAGACATAGCTAATAGTCATTTCTTGCGATCTTGAAGTATCTGGATCCCAAGAACATAACTTGCATTTCCCAAATATTTCATTTGGAATTGCTCAGCTAGCCAGGTTTTTACGTCTGATAATATTCTTACATCATTCCCAATAAGTAAGATGTCATCAACGTATAAGACAAGAAAAACCACCTTCCCTTCAATGACGTGCTTGTATACACAAGGCTCATCAACATTTTGCTCAAAATTATAAGACTTGATCGTTGTATCAAATCTTATATTCCAAGATCGAGATGCCTGCTTGAGTCCATAAATAGACCTTTGCAGCTTGTAAACTTTTTGCTCTTGACCTTGGGCGGTGAACCCTTCTGGTTGTATCATATAGATACTTTCATCAAGATTGCCATTCAAGAATGCAGTCTTGACGTCCATTTGCCAGATTTCATAGTCATAATATGGGGCTATGGATAGAAGAGTGCGGATGGATTTTAGCATAGCTACTGGCGAGAAAGTTTCCTCATAGTCAACTCCCTCTTTTTGGGTATAACCCTTGGCCACTAGTCTAGCTTTGAAGGTCTGTACCTTCCCATCTGATCCCCTCTTCCTCTTGTAGATCCACTTACAACCCATGGGCTTCACTCCATCAGGTTGGTCTACAAGTTCCCAGACTGAGTTGGAGTACATCGACTCCATCTCCAGGTTCATGGCTTTGAGCCATTCTTCTTTGTCAGGATCATCCATTGCACTACTGTAGGTCAATGGATCATCTACACCATCGCTGGAGGCGACAACTTGTGCCTCTCCAACCTTAAGTAGCGATCAGGTTGTCGTACAACCCTCCCACTACGTCTGGGTGGTAGATCATTCTGACTTGGAAGTATCTGACTATCAGATGTCGAAGGTGCTATGTATTTGTCAACTTTTATTGACGATGGCACGCTGGTCGAACCTGTAAGTAACTCCTCGAGTAACATTTTACTACGAGGTTTGAACTCCCTCATGTAGTCCTCCTCTAGAAACGTAGCATTTTTCGATACAAATACTTTGTTATCATCGGGACTGTAGAAGAATCCTCCCCTAGTTTCCTTCGGGTAGCCTACAAATAGGCACACCTGAGAACGTGGTTCCAACTTGTAGTCTTATTCTTCAGCACATGTGTTGGACACCCCCATATGCGGAAATGTCGTAAACTAGCTTTATGACCATTCCACAACTCTAAGGAAGTCTTAGGAACAGACTTAGATTGAATTACATTAAGGATATACATTGCGGTTTGCAGTGCATATCCCCATAATGAACTAGGTAGTGAGCTATAATTAAACATAGATCTTATCATGTCTAGTAGGGTTCGATTTCTCATTTCTGCAACACCATTTTGTTGTGGTGTTCCAGGTGCTGTGAGCTGGGATATTATCCGGTGCTCAACTAAGAATTCCTCGAAGTCTCTGTCGAGGTATTCTCCTCCATGATCCGATCGTAGAGTTTTGATTGTCTTACCTAATTGGTTCTCTGTTAGACATTATGTCCCATAGCGTCACTGTTTGTAAATGATATTGTATTATTGTACAAAATTAACTATGTGATAATGAAATTGCCTTTGCCGTTTTGTAATATTATTACTTTGATATATAAATGGCGAAAGTCCATATTATTAATACCGGATTGAGATGATATGAGACAGTATCAATCCATAAAGGTTTAATCATTAAAAATCCCTAGTCGGAGAGTATTATCGAGATCGGACATCGATAATGCGGAATAGACTAGTATTGCGCTTGTGCACGTTGTGAGGGCACAACGGCATAGTTCTCATATATTTAAGTATTGGATACTTATGCAAGTGCGATAGGAGGTTGTGTTTTACCGATGGTACGGAAAAACAGCTTCGCTCTGGATAGACCCCGCGGAATCCCATTGGTAGTATGTCTGCGTGTCTATGAGGAGGCCGCATCAGGGTAGGTGTATATGGTCTTAACCTGAGACTTACATCGCTAGTACTTGCGACAATCGGTAAACTTTGGTTTTGGTGGTTGGGGACCTTAACCGGTTCTGTGTACACCTCTTCTGGGTTTATCGAGAATCGTAGTGTACTGGATGTGATGTCGAGATGGAAGTATCACTTCAGATATATGGAGGTGATGAT
This sequence comes from Zanthoxylum bungeanum, assembly GCA_019454045.1. NCBI lineage: Eukaryota > Viridiplantae > Streptophyta > Magnoliopsida > Sapindales > Rutaceae > Zanthoxylum > Zanthoxylum bungeanum. The sequence goes on along the minus strand of SKCR01038561.1, from coordinate 94,137 downwards.
CACGCAGGACACAGAACTAGTACTCTATAAAAGGTTGCAACCGTCGGGACAATATGGCCAGGTCAGGATTGTCCGATTTAAAGAGACTAGTTGCTTGATGTCCGATATATGTTCGTACGGGGCAGACACATTTCCAGCCCCAGGCCTAACATGTGATCATCCGATACTGGTTCGATATACGCAATACTACGGTATACTACGCCTTGATATAGATCTTATATTCCTATAAGAATATTTCTGGAGAATTGGGTAGGCATGGCGCTTTGCTAGAAGCCAACCTTGTCTTGTGAATCGGTAAAAACGTAGTACGAGGTACGTACGTGTTCGGATAATCCGACGACCGTATTTACTGCCAACATATCCGGAGATCTCTTGGGTCGTTCCCGAAGATTCACCAATGACGTATGATTCAAACTCAATTAATCTTGGATTAATTACGGAGAGACTTTATCTTGGATAAAGTACTATACAAAGAGAGAGAACGATTAATTTGGAATTAATCGTAAAATTATTATATTCGATATAATAATCGAAATTCGATTTCGACGCGAAATTAAAATTAGATTTTAATTCGGGCAAACGAGTTAATTTAGAATTAATTCGTTAGCGACGTAAATAATAATTTCGCTAGGCGCAATTATTTATTTAAATTCGATTAATTAACGTCGCGACGTAAGTTCGGTATTTGGAAATATCGAACCCGAACGCGTGAGTGTGCGTGGGCCCACTTTCATTTGGAAACGTGTGGGGTCCACATGACACATGTCATTTTATGCATTATTTAATTGTTAATACATTGCATGTGATAGTGTACAATACACTCAATGGTTTTGCATGGAGTTTGAGTGTTTGACACTCTAAGCCATTGCATGATTTGTGTCATAAGTTTATTATTAATTTAATAAATATTATGGCATAAATATAAATTGATTTTTTGTAACAAAAATCATTCAACTCCTCTCTCTCTCTCACATTGCCGAAACTACATGCAGTTTTGGGCTCTCCATTTCTTCAATTTTTGTGGCAAGATTTGAAGAAGTTGTGCATTCAAAATCACAACAAAGGCTAGCACCTTCAAGGGATCATACAAAGGTGTTATGGGAAACTAATCCTTGAGCTTGGAGGATCAAACAAAGCTTGGAGCTGCACTTTCCACCTTGGCCGAATTCATCACTGCACAAAGGAGAAGTTTTCATTTCATCAACGCATCCGCATTCCGATTTTTGTGAGTATGATTCCGCCATACTTCAATATTGTTCATTCATTTATATATATTTTGTTTGCTCTTGTTGATCTTGGGGCTTGGTTATTTTTTCTAACAATGGTATCATTGAGCTTAAAGAGCATGCAAATATATTAGGATGTTATTTGGGGAAAATTGTATGAAGCATGATTTGATGAGTTTGCTTGATTAAATATGCTTAGATGTATGTTATTTAGATTATACATCATCAATTTCATGGAAAATAAATTGGATTAATTTTTCCAACCCAAATGAGGCTTGGCCGAATACATGCAAGCATATGGACTAGATGATTTTTTAATTTTAAGACATTAGATGACTTGAAACAATATGGAATGATGATTTGTAACTCGATTGGATTGAAAACGAAATCGGAACCATTTTAATCACCTTGGCCGAATGCTTGATGGAGGATTAGGGACTTGATTTTTGATTAAATAATGTTGGACATATATTTAAGATAAAAATATGATTAATGGATTAATTTGATATTTTGGGAATATTGATTTAAAGAATTAATCATGATAATACACTTAATTAATTAAGTTATAAAATTGGAATTTTAAAATTTGGTTAGTTGGGCTTAATTTTGAATTGGGCCTAAAACTATTATATTTGGACAAAATGGGCTTGGTTGGGCCAAGTAGATTTGGACCATTTGGATTGGATCCAAAATGGGCCTAAATCACACCATTTAAGCCCAAATATAATAAATGGGCTTTTATGTTTAATTGGGCCTTATGGGCTTGATATTGATTTTATGGCATATGAGGGTGATTCCTTATTGGGCTTGGTAATTGGGTTTGACCCATACATTGACCAAACCCAAGCCTAAAGAAATCAATTGAAAGCCCATCGGACTTTAATTAAACGGACATTAGATGTTAGTTGGGCTTTGAGACCCGATTGTATTAGATTTGGAATCTAAGTTATAAAAGCACAATAAAAGTGTAAATATTTAATTTAGAATTAAATAATAGGATTAGTATTGAATACGACTTAAATTGGATTTAACGAGTAGTTCGATATAATTCGTGAATTCATACTATAAGTATTTATTCTCAAATTGAGTTGGACTCGCGCAAATGCAAACAATGTTTGAACATTGTATTGTCACCTAATTAAAGACTAATTAATTGGATTTGATTGGTTGTATAACATGCCTTGAATGAATGAATGTGGATGTGATGTATGAATAGTATATCGGATGGATATTAGAAGGGAAGGGTAATTTTAGAAATTATTGTAAATTTAGAATTTATAAATTGGACCTGCGTGTCCAGCCTTTCTCTATTGTCTCTTTGTATTCTCTTCTCACCTAATTCCCTCAATGTAAATGAGGTTTCTCTTATTGTATTATGTAATTGGGTAAGAGTAGAATAGTGCTAGCGGGGAGAGGAAAAGGGAGTGAATTTGTTCTAGGAACAAGTTGTTGTTCATATCCATCCGTATATCGCTATTACTTACTTTACGCGCTTTATGATGTTTAGAAGCATGCTTAAGGGTGTATGATGATGAGAGACCTAACAAAGATAAATTAATTGGTTGCCAATTACGCGAAAAATCCCTCAAACAATATTAAGCGATTTTCCTTCCATTGAATGATTCTTGTTCAAGATCCGAAGTTGGCATTGGTTTGTTTGGCCAAAGTCAAGACCTTTGTCAATCAAGGATGTACTTGAATCATGAGAGTTTTGTTGCATATCGGTGTCTTGTCCAAATCGTGATTTTTATTGGCCAAAGTCAAGATCACTTTTTGTCCAATGACATTGATTACGAAACTTTCCTCGTCAATGGGTCCCGCTTAACTGGAATCATTAGGTTTGTTTTTGGCCAAAGCCAAGGCCTAGATGATTCGGAGGATAGGGTTAGGAAAATGTAATGGATACATTGACATTATACATATGTTTTGGACTTGGATGTCCACCTAACCGGATCTAGGAATTGGATGAGATCCAATTGATCATAGAGATCTACCTAAGTTAAATAGCATACAGCTTTATTGGCCAAAGTCAAGGTTGTGTGTTATTTAACGGGATCCTAGCCCACTAGGAAATGCGATTTCCCGAGTTCTCCACAAGAGGGTTAGAGACTTGAAGAAAATAGTGGGAGGCTATTATTGAATTTGCAATTTCGTTCAGATACTTAGCCTTACGCGTCTTTCAAAATTATTTCGTCAATATTTTAATAATTAGTTGGACTAATATATTGTTATTTGCTTGTAACAGTTTGACTGTACCCATAACATCGTTGACTTTATAGTTGGACTATAGTTGTCAAGATGACTGGCAAGGGTAATGTCCGCGACATAATCATGGGCGATAATGTCTTCAAAGGGACAAACTTTGCCGACTGGGAAATGAACCTCAAGATAGTGCTTGGGGCTGAGAGGGTGCTGTATACTATTCAGAGACCTCTCCCGCCTAAACCCACTGAGCCACTGGAGCTAGAGTTATGGAAGACTCATAGTGACGATTGTGACCAAGCTCAGTCAGTTATGCTAGCTGCAATGACCCAGCATTTCAGACGCCAGAACAGGGACTTGGATCCCTATAACATGATGGCAAGATTGCGTGATCTCCACCGCACCAACAAGCGGATGGAGAGGTATGAGCTAGTAAGGAAACTCTTCCGCTCCCGGATGACAGACGGCGCATCAGTTGAGGCCCACGGGACTCAAATGATCGCTGACATAGATGAGTTAGCCAAGATGGGCATTGTCTTGGAGGCAGAGTTGACGATTGATATGCTATTACAATCGCTACCCGATACTTGGAAACAAATCATCATCAACTATAAGTTGATGGACACTGACGACACTCTTGGAGAGTTGTTGTCCGTGCTGAAGGAGTCCGAAAAGGAACTCCTAAAGGGGAGCAAGCGCGAGGCGCATTATGCATCGACCTCTCATGCGCCAAGGGCTGGGCCCAAGGCAATTGGAGGTGCGAGGAAGAAGAAGTTCAAGAACAAGGGCAAGGGCAAGTTGACAGTGGCTTCTAGGAAGCCAAAGGACAAATCTCGCGACATCTGCCTCAACTGCGGCAAGAGGGGTCACTGGAAACGTGACTGCGAATGGGCAAAGGGCAGAGGGAGGATATCAAGGCTGGCAAGGCTATCGCCTCTGGTATGTTTGTTATTGAGATAAATATGAATACTTCTAGTTTTAAAAATTGGATTTTTGATTCTGGTTGTGGTGCTCATATTTGTACTGATGTGCAGGATCTGCAGGATAGCAGGGTGGCTGGCATCGGGGGAGATGGATCTACGGGTCGGAAACGGAACACCAGTTGCTGTTTTGGCCGTAGGGACTTTTGTTTTAGAACTGCCCTCAGGGCATGTACTTAAACTTTTGAACTGTTATTTTGTACCTAGTTTAACTAGGAATATTATATTGTATCCTTGTTAACCCAGCAGGGTTACACTTTTGTATTTAGAAACACTGGGTGTTATTTATATAAAAATGATGCAGAAATTTGCACAGCTGTTGCAAAATAACGGTCTTTATATTTTGAATATAAATGAATCTCCTAAAATGACAAACAAAAGGCTCAAAGGAGTAATCTAAAAGATGAAGCTTATATGTGGCATTGTCGTCTAGGACACATCAACAAGACTCGCATATCCACACTTTCGAAGAGTGGGTACTTGGACGAATTTGATCCCAATTCATATGACGTCTGCGAATCTTGTCTTTTAGGCAAAATGCCTAAATCACCTTTTAGCGGTAAAGGTGAACGTGCCACAGAACTGTTGGCTCTCGTTCATACTGACGTATGCGCGGGCCCATGTCTAGCCAGGCTAGAGGTGGATTTCACTACTTCGTAACCTTCACAGATGATGCATCTCGTTACGGTTATGTGTATCTTATGAGACACAAGTCGGAAACTTTTGAGAAATTCAAAGAGTTTCGACACGAAGTGGAAAGAAACAAACAGCGAAGAGTATTAAGACATTACGGTCAGACCGTGGTGGCGAATACTTAAGTTATGAGTTTCAAGATTACTTGAAAGAATATGTATTATTTTTCACAGTGGACTCCTCCTGGAACACCGCAATTAAACGGTGTGTCCGAACGGAGAAACCGCACCTTGTTGGACATGGTAAGGTCAATGATGAGTCGCACTGAGCTACCAATATCCTTCTGGGGATACGCATTAAACAGTGCTATACTTATTTTGAATAAGGTACCGTCGAAGTCTGTTGAACAGACTCCATATGAGATATGGACAGGAAGGAAACCAGGTTTCTCTTTCCTGAAGATTTGGGGATGCTGGGCATATGTTAAACGTTTGGAAGGTACCAAACTTGAACCCAAATCTGATAAATGCCTTTTCGTAGGATATCCTAGGGAAACCAAAGGATATTACTTCTATCACCCACAAGAGAACAAAGTATTTGTTGCTCTACAGCATTTTCCTTGAGAAGGATTTTATAATGCAGTGGTAGTGGAGTGGTAAGTGGGAGGAAAGTAGAACTCGATGAAGATCGTAGTGATACTGTTCCTGGCAATGAATCAACGACGGAACAAGAACAGACCGTCCGGGATGAGTCTGTACCACAAACTTCACATACACAAGGACCGCGTAGGTCGGAGAGAGTCAGAACAGTACCTGAGAGGTATGGGTTCCTGATCTCACCTCATGTAGATATTAATCTTATTGAGGATAATGAGCCGGCTACGTATGAGGAAGCGATACAAAATATCGATTCCGCTTTATGGCAAGAAGCCATGAAGTCCGAGATGGATTCCATGTACGCCAACCAAGTTTGGACACTGGTTGATGCACCAGAAGGCGTAAAGCCTATTGGATGCAGATGGATCTTCAAGAAGAAGACCGACATGGATGGCAACGTACAAACGTACAAAGCTAGGCTTGTAGCGAAGGGGTATCGTCAACAATATGGTATTGATTATGACGAAACCTTCTCACCCGTTGCCATGATTAAATCCATTCGGATAATGCTTGCAATAGCTGCATATTTCGATTACGAGATATGGCAGATGGACGTTAAAACCGCTTTCCTTAACGGAAACCTTTTGGAGGATGTTTATATGCAACAGCCTGACGGTTTTATCGTACCTAGACTTGCAAACAAGGTTTGTAAGTAAATCGATCCATTTATGGATTGAAGCAAGCATCACGGTCATGGAATCAGCGTTTTGATGAGATCATAAAAGAATATGATTTCGTGCAAAACGCAGATGACCCTTGTGTATACAAGAAGGTTAGTGGGAGAGCACTTACTTATTGTCCTTTATGTCGACGACGTATTGCTTATAGGCAATGACATTCCCATGCTAACGTCGGTGAAAGCTTGGCTTTCATTAAAATTCTCCATGAAAGATCTGGGAGAAGCAGCCTTTATTCTTGGAATAAAGATCTACCGGGATAGATCTAGAAAGCTGCTTGGACTCTCCCAGAGTACATACATTGATAAAGTGTTGAAGCGATTCAACATGGAAAAATCCAAGAGGGGATTGGTTCCAATGGTACGTGGTACCTCTCTGTCTAAGGACATGTGTCCTAAGACTCAGGAAGAGAGAGACAACATGAGTCGGATACCGTTCGCCTCGGCAGTCGGATCGATCATGTATGCCATGATATGTACACGACCTGATGTCTCATATGCTTTGAGCATGTGCAGTCGCTATCAGGCCGATCCAGGTGAAGGTCACTGGATAGCAGTTAAGAATATCCTTAAGTATCTTAAACGAACTAAGGATGCTTTCTTAATTTATGGAGGTGGAGAACTTGCGGTATCTGGGTATACCGATGCAAGTTTCCAAACCGACAAGGATGACTACAAGTCGCAATCCGGGTACATTTTTTGTTTGAATAACGGAGAGCAGTGAGCTGGAAATCTTCCAAGCAAGATACTGTTGCCGATTCAACAACAGAAGCGGAGTACATCGCTGCATGGCAGCAAGCAGCAAAGGAGGCAGTTTGGATCCGAAAGTTCCTAATCGGATTAGGAGTAGTTCCGTTAGCAGCTGAGCCCGTTCCATTGTATTGTGACATAACGGGGCTATAGCACAGGCTAAGGAACCAATGTCTCATCAACGGTCCAAGCATGTTCTTCGACGTTACCATCTGATTCGGGGAGATTATACATCGTGGCGATGTAAAGGTCGAGAAGGTCACATCAGATGACAACATTGCAGATCCGCTGACGAAGGCTGTTCTTCAGCAAGTTTTTGAACGACACATACATAGTTCGGTATTAGATGCTTGAGTGACTGGCTATAGGCCAAGTGGGAGATTGTTAGACATTATGTCCCATAGCGTCACTGTTTGTAAATGATATTGTATTATTGTACAAAATTAACTATGTGATAATGAAATTGCCTTTTGCCGTTTTGTAATATTATTTACTTTGATATATAAATGGCGAAAGTCCATATGATTAATACCGGATTGAGATGATATGAGACAGTATCAATCCATAAAGGTTTAATCATTAAATATCCCTAGTCGGAGTATTATCGAGATCGGACATCGATAATGCGGAATAGACTAGTATTGCGCTTGTGCACGTTGTGAGGGCACAACGGCATAGTTCTCATATATTTAAGTATTGGATACTTATGCAAGTGCGATAGGAGGTTGTGTTTACCGATGGTACGGAAAACAGCTTCGCTCTGGATAGACCCGCGGAATCCCATTGGTAGTATGTCTGCGTGTCTATGGGAGGCCGCATCAGGGTAGGTGTATATGGTCTTAACCTGAGACTTACATCGCTAGTACTTGCGACAATCGGTAAACTTTGGTTTTGGTGGTTGGGGACCTTAACCGGTTCTGTGTACACCTCTTCTGGGTTTATCGAGAATCGTAGTGTACTGGATGTGATGTCGAGATGGAAGTATCACTTCAGACATATGGAGGTGATGATCACGCAGGACACAGAACTAGTACTCTATAAAAGGTTGCAACCGTCGGGACAATATGACCAGGTCAGGATTGTCCGATTTAAAGAGACTAGTTCTTGATGTCCGATATATGTTTCGTACGGGGCAGACACATTTCCAGCCCAAGGCCTAACATGTGATCATCGATACTGGTTCGATATACGCAATACTACGGTATACTACGCTTGATATAGATCTTATATTCCTATAAGAATATTTCTGGAGAATTGGGTAGGCATGGCGCTTTGCTAGAAGCCAACCTTGTCTTGTGAATCGGTAAAAACGTAGTACGAGGTACGTACGTTGTTCGGATAATCCGACGACCGTATTTACTGCCAACATATCCGGAGATCTCTTGGGTCGCTTCCGAAGATTCACCAATGACGTATGATTCAAACTCGATTAATCTTGGATTAATTACGGAGAGAGACTTTATCTTGGATAAAGTACTATACATAGAGGAGAACGATTAATTTGGAATTAATCGTAAAATTATTATATTCGATATAATAATCGAAATTCGATTCGACGCGAAATTAAAATTAGATTTTAATTCGGGCAAACGAGTTAATTTAGAATTAATTCGTTAGCGACGTAAATAATAATTTCGCTAGGCGCAATTATTTATTTAAATTCGATTTAATTAACGTCGCGACGTAAGTTCGGTATTTCGGAAATATCGAACCCGAACGCGTGAGTGTGCGTGGGCCCACTTTCATTGGAAACGTGTGGGGCCCACATGACACATGTCATATTATGCATTATTTAACTCTAATGCATTGCATGGAGATAGTGTACAATGCACTCAATGGTTTTGCATGGAAATTGAGTGTTTGACACTCTAAGCCATTGCATGATTTGTGTCATAAGTTTATTATTAATTTAATAAATATTATGGCATAAATATAAATTGATTTTTGTAACAAAAATCATTCAACTCCTCTCTCTCTCACATTGCCGAAATACATGCAGTTTTGGGCTCTCCATTTCTTCAATTTTTGTGGCAAGATTTGAAGAAGTTGTGCATTCAAAATCACAACAAAGGCTAGCACCTTCAAGGGATCATACAAAGGTGTTATGGGAAACTAATCCTTGAGCTTGGGAGGATCAAACAAAGCTTGGAGCTGCACTTTCACCTTGGCCGAATTCATCACTGCACAAAGGAGAAGTTTTCATTTCATCAACGCATCCGCATTCCGATTTTTGTGAGTATGATTCCGCACTACTTCAATATTGTTCATTCATTTATATAATTTGTTTTGCTCTTGTTGATCTTGGGCTTGGTTATTTTTCCAACATTCTCAACTTAGACGAACCTTTGAACTTTCAAGGTATCTGATTGTATGCATTAGGTGGCATACCCATATCTTGAATAGTCCGTCAATGAATTGTAACGAAAGATTCATAACCACTCGGGGCTTTTACATTCATTGGTCGCCAAACGTTCCGAATGTATTAGCTTAGTGGTTGATTGGGCTTTATACCTTTCCAGAAAAAGGTCTCTGGGTCATTTTTCCTTCTCTGACAGGACTCACAAATGGTAAAGTCCCGAGCTTCAAACTGGTTTAAGGCTCCATCCTTTATCAATCTATTTATTCGGTTAAGGTTGAGTGCCAAAGTCTAAGATGCCATAGATAGTGTCATCGTGAGAAAATCTTTTGCCGTTTCATTTTTGTTTTCAACCTAAACATTTCAGTGTTGAGCAGTGACTTATGCGTTAACGGTCTTAACACATACCAAGTTATTTTCTGAGTTTCATGTGCATGTAGTCAATCCATTTCTACCAATAATAACCAAATTGCTATTAAAGAAATAGAATAACCATCATCCATAAGTCTAGAAACAGAAATCAGATTCCTGCGCGAAAACCAGGAATGAATAACAACGTTCAAATTTAAATAACTATTATTAATAAAACTTATTAACTAGAAACTCCCACTGCTTTGCTGTGAAACGGCATCCTTTGTCCCGACTCTCATGGTGTAGTCACCTTCGCAAGGGCCATCCATGAATCAAGTAGCTGTAAAGAAGAACCAAACATGGTTAGTGGGCCCGGAATCATAATCCAAGCGGATTTGTCATCCTCCACCAATAGAGATTCAATAACGAGGTAAATCATATTTACATGTCCTTTTTCCCTTTAGCTCAGCAAGGTATTTAGGACAGTTCCTTTTCCAATGCCCATTTTTTCGCAATGGGAAACATTTCCTTTGGGCTTGGAATCCTTGGAGCTTTCTTGTTCTTCTTTTTCAAGCTTTACCTTTAGCCTTCCAGTGCCTTCTTCTTCTTCTTTGCAGATTTAGAAGATTCGGCAACATTTGCCTCTGCACTGGATTTACGAGGATCCACCAGCTGGACTCATAATGGGTGAGCTCATTTAGCAGGTGGGGTAAAGTAAAGTCAACTTGTTCATAACATAGTTTCTCTTAAACTGCAAGAAACTCTTCGGAAGAGTTTCCATGATCATGGTCACCTGGCTACGCTCGTCATACGAGCTCCATGGGTTTCAGCAGTATTGAGATAAGTCATCATCCTTAAGACATGCTCTCGGACTGATGTGCCATCTTCATCCTAGCAGTCATCGCTGAGACCATGGCCTCATGGCGTTGACGCTCCGAAGATTGCCCAAACATGCCCTGCAATGACTCCATCATCTGTGATGCTAGAGCCATAGGTTCATGCTTTGCAGCAAGAACCTCAGACATCCCTGCTAGCAAGTAGCAGCGGGCTTTATCATTTGTTGCAACCCATTTCTGATAGGTATTGCGCACAGCTTGGCCGGAATTTCTGGCGGCTCAGGAGGACGTTCCTCCGTCAGGACAAACTTTAGGTCTTCACAGACCAGGATAGCGTTCATGTTACTTTTCCATTTTACATAATTTTCTCCGGTCAACTTATCATTTCAGAGAATGGAAATAATTGGAGAAACCATGGCTGAAAATAAAATAAACATGCATTTAACATTCATTCATCGCATATTAAATCATCAAAGAATTTTGGCATAAATTAAACATGATGCATGAACCATGAATAATGAATAAGAAACCCAAAAGAATTACTATGCCACGGAGATCTATCATCCCACAAGTAAGTGCCGCCGTAGGGTAGGTCAAGTACTCGCATGATAGATTGAGACAATCTCAGCTGTTTTAATATATGCGGGAATAACTCTTATTCCTATATTAAACAACTACTGTTTTATTTGATCAAGGAATTTCATTAACAGTTAATTATTCCTTTGTGAGTGTAACCCGCCGTTTCGGGATTCTTTGACTTAAAGAGTGAAGTGCCACCGTAGGGTAGGTCAGTTCACAAGATACATCTAGAATATCTATCCTTTCGGAACCCAAACTTGATATTGACCCAAAATGGACACCATCCGTAGGGGAACGAAAACAAAGTCGTCTCGAGGCGCCTCTTGAATCTCACGTTTTTGGACTAACAACGGAGATCGTGGGATGTACTGTATATCCCTCTCCCACTCACTATTTTAAATATTAAGGTTTCTATCTAAAATATCTAATATTTTATTTTAACTAGTGTGAATAAACTTATGGCGGCTAAATCATAATTGTTATATACACTAGTTTGTCATAAGTGAGCTAATCAATTTAACTATTAAAATGTGTCACTAATATTCTATTAGTCTCTACTAACAGTTTTACTCTATTAAACTAATTTAATTAGAGTGGTATAAGTGAGCTATAATATTTTAACCCTTAAAATTAGGCACTTAAAAGTCTAAAAACATGGAATTCTAAATGGTCAAAATTTTAATTAAACATTTTAATAAATCTTAGTGTGTTATAAAATTCAATGGTACGTGGAATTGTATCCCGAGTGCAGACCATATTTCCGTCCATACGGAATCGGCTATGGAATTTATATCCGGGTTTCCATCCTATATACCAATGGAATTTATTATGCACCAATTAAGTCCAATATATTAGAATTCAAGTTTTAGACACTTATTCCCATTAATCTAATTAATGATTTCAATGCATATCATTTTCTAACTTAAACATTTTAAATTACATAAAATCATAATTTTATGTCTATAATGATAATGCATCTATGACATATTATGGCAAGTAAAATGCACGAGTGGGCACCCTAGGCTATATGACATGTTATTCAAACAATTCGAAATAAACATACATATAACATAATAAAAATTATTTTGCATTGACCGGGCTCTTATTTTTCTATACTAATCCAATTAGTACAAAAGATTCACCAAGGCATTCCTTGGCCTTCAAATCCCGCTCCAAAGTGGTGTTGGCTCTCTTTGCGACTTCGGTGCTCCAATTACAAAGAATTGAAACTTTACATTGAAAATTAAAATTACAACAAATATAAACAATGGCCTTATGGCCTTACACCCAAAACCAAAACCAAATACAAAATAAGAGCCAGAAAAATTTACGACCAATGCAAAATTCATTCTTCACATGAAATAACAAAACCATTCATCACATGAATATCACAATGTGCCCACTCATCTAAACATGCATATCATTTATAACTCATATAAACATAATAAAACAGAAACTTTAAATGAAAAAGTGAAGGGTTAAGAGCACTTTTCAACCTCGCTCTTGATGCCAATTGTAGGAAACGTTTTCCCTCACGCAGCGGAAGCGATTAGGCTCACGGATCGAACTTGAAAATTTTTTCTGCTCTCCCTTTGCTTGGCCGAACCACACCAGTGGATTCACTGATGTTTTGGACAAAATCTCAGCTCCGGAATAGCCCCGAAACAGTCCCCGAACAGCCCTTGAACTGCAGTGAAATAACAGACTGTTTTGGACACGTTATGGGCGCGAACTGCACCCTTTCAGGTCTGATTTGCGCCACTCACTGCTCAATTTCAGATCATATTTTCTCCAAAAATCAATCCTAACACAGCCCTAAAATTATCCTAAAGTGTTTCCCAAAATCCCGAATGAAAACCAAACAAAACGGAGCTCCCTGAGAACTTGTATCTGCGCAAATTACAGGGATTCCAGGGGCTGGTTGCCGTGACTTGTGTTAAGTATTTGGGGATGTTTTCAACGTCACGAGGTCTCCGAACTTTGTCTCGACACTAACGGAGGGTAGTGTGGGCTACACTCACAAATTAATCTCTAAACGGTTTAGAGAATAATCACACACACCGAAAAGAATTCTCACTCTTGAGAGCTTGGAGAAGGAGATGGAGGCTAGGGTTTCTAATCTTGGATCTGAAAAATTAAATCATAATTTTTCTTTTATACTTATGGTTAATTCGTTTCATTAAACAAATCAACCACTAGTCTCCCATTGCTCTTGAAATTCGGCCAAGGGGGGGATTAGGAATCCTTGTTTTATTTTGCTTCCAAAATAAAAAAATCCTACTCCCTTTAGGACTCCAAATTTTCGGCCAATGGGGATTTAATTTGGATTTGATTTTGTTTCCAAAACAAACGAATCTTATCCCTAATATGACTCCAAAAATTCGGCCAAGGTAGGGGACAATTAGGATTTGATTTTGTTTCCAAAACAAAAAAATCATATTCCTTATCCAATAAGGAATCCTACATGGGTAATAATCCTTAGCCTTATTAAATTATATCATATATAATTTAATGTTCTATTTATTTATTATTATATATATAATTATTAATACTTTATATTATCTTTTAATATAAAGTCTCATGTGTGATATAATTATTATTAATAATATTAAGAATATTTATTCCTTTTGTGAGTATATAATTGGACCATCCAATTATATTAGCTCCGCTATAGTAAATCGAGCTAGCACGGGGACCAAGTGGACCTACGGTTCTGAGCTCCAATAATCTCGAAATATTAATTAAGCTCTTAATTAAATATTACGAATTATTAACTCCGGGTTATTCCACTAAAAACCCGAAGTTGCACTCTCGTCGCCGTAGAAGAAATATAAGGCCGAACAAAGTCGGTGTCCACCGATATAGTCATTGCATACGAATTGATCCTTCACGAATATCTCGTAATTAGAGGCTGGTCATAATGTCTGTTATACCCCTCTAATTATTTTATATTAAGTACCATTGATTCTCTAACGAACGATTCATTCATAACTATTATGAATATTAATCTTTCTATTCGTAATAGAAAGACTTGAGCGCTCTAATCGTTCAAGTACCGAATCAACCCTTTAGAGAGATACTCATCTACTTCTCGCAAGAAGGAGTGAATTCCATGTCTATGTAAAACGTTCTCAGCTACATAACAGACTATGCCCCCAAAGTACGAAGTTATTGGTTGGGATTGCTACACCAACCTCACCTTTGTAAATCAAATGACACAACCGGTTATACAGGAGTTCGTAGTATACTCAGGATTAATATCAATCCATATATGACCATAAAGTAGATCAAAATGACTTTCTTTGTTTAACGGATATTATAAGAATGTCATTTCTATCTAGGATCAGTCCTATATGATCACATCATATAAGGTGCCTCCATTCTCATGTCTCTACATGGACGATCCAGATTAAGATCGTCATCCAATATAGAATGGACCGCAGCTATAGATAAACCACAAACAAAGTACCCGGTTGTTTGCTCTCTATGGACTATTTAAGATTACTAACTTCAGTCTTAAATCCTCTGGTGCATGACATTCATACACCAAGTCTGAAGGTACATAAGTAATCTACGGTATTTATGAAGATATAAAATATGCGATACTGAACAAACAATTAGATAAATGAATAATGCATCCTTTTATTTCTAAACACATGAAGCCGTTTACATCACATGTAGCTCTAGGGCATACATCCCAACAGCGCGACCCATTGACCATGGAAAGCTTCGTAATCAATGTCGATGGACAAGAAGTGGTCTTGACTTTGGCCAACAAACCACAACTTGGACAAGACACCAATATGGAACAAAGCCTTCGTGATTCAAACACATCCTCGACGGACAAAGGCCTTGACTATGGCCAACAAGCCAATGCCAGTCTCATATCTTGAGTGAGAATCACTCAATGGAAGGAAAAATGCTTAATATTGTGCGAGGGTTTTTCGAGTACAAATTTGCAACCAATTTATTATATTTGTTAAGGTCTCATCATCATACACCCTTAAACATGCATTCTAAACACATAATAAAGCGCGTATAAATAAAGTAATAATGATATGCGGATGGATACTTTACACATTGATCCTAGATCAAATCTCTCCCTTTCTCTCTCCCACTAGCACATGTATTACTTCTACCCGTTACACTACACTTCTAAAGAAACCTCATTTACATTGAGGGGAATAGGTGAGAAGAGAATACAAAGAAATGAGAGGTAATAAGGCTGGACACGCAGGTCCAATTAATAAATCAAATTTATCACAACAATTTCTAAAATTGTCCCACCCATCTAATATCCATCCGATATATACATTTTCATGCATCGCAACCATGTATTCACACAAACATGTTATCAATCAATCTAATCAAATTAATTAATCTGATAATTAGTGATCATCCAATGTTCAAACAACGATTTGATTTTGCTCGAGTCAAACTCGTTTTTGCGAATAAGTACTCAAAGTACGAATTCTCGAATTAAATTAAACTACATCATTAAATCCAATTTAATATGCATTCAATTCTAATTCGCATATTTAATTCCAAATTAATACTACACTTTAATAATGAACTTTTACGACTTAAATTCCAAATTTAATCGCAACGGGTCTCAAAGCCCGATTTAACGTCCAACGTCAATTTAATTAAAGTCCAATGGGCTTTTAATTAATTTCTTAAGGCGTGGACTTTTGGTCAACTCTCGGTCAAACCGAATAACCAAAATCCAATCCGGGAGTTACCCCATAAGCCTAGAAATCAATCTTGGCCCATTAGGCCCAATTAAACTTTAAAGGTCCATTACGTCGCATTTGGGCTTTATGGAGGCGGTTTTGGGCCCAATTGGATCCAACCAATTTTGCCTAAACCCTACTTTGTACAACAAAGCCGAACAAGCCCAATTACAACACTAAAGCCCAAATCCAATTTTAAGGCCCAATTATAATTAAATCACAAAACCCAATTTCACAATTTAATTACATAAAGTGCATAACATGATTAATTACCCAATTAACATTTCTAAAACATCAATTAACATAACTAATCATGCTCATTTTCATCATCACATGTCCAACACATTTTAATTAAAATCAAACCCAATTTACATGCTACAAGTCTCGGCCAAGGGAGGGGATTTGTGTCCGATTCGAATTCGATCCAATTAATTCCATAATCGACATTAAATCACATTCCCGAATGATTCTAACTCATCAAATGAATCAACAATCAAAAAATCCAAGACATTTTAGGGCATAAGGCATTCGGCCAAGCCATCCAAATTTGGGCAAAATTGTTCCAAACCAATTTTCTTGAAATTGATCCAATGAAACTTCAATTCAAACACATTTAAGCATATTCATTCATCCAATTTCACAAATTCATGCTCAAAATCAATTTACCCAAATTTTAACCCTAACCTTTTTCATGCTCAAACCTTGCTCTGATACCATTGTTGGTTTCTATTAAGGTCCCAAGATCAATAATAAGCATGAATCAAGTGCGAATACAAATCGAAGAAGTTGCGGAATACTCACATCGATCGATTGAGCGACGCGGAGGCAACAAAATTTCAGATTCTGCCCTTGAACTGGTTCAGCAGTGAGCAGAAAACAACTCACTGGTTTGGCCTCCGTTTGGGTCATTCGTCAAGCTCCAAGCTTCGTCGAACGATTCCCGGCTCATGGGTGGACTTCCCTATCACCTTCGCATGTCTCGTAAGTGTGCTACCACTTTTGATTTTGCCACAAAATCACACTCTTTGCTTCCCTCACTGCTCACGGTTTTGTTGAAAACCAGTAAGCTTTTTGGCCTCCATGGGCGTGTGAAGTAGAGAGAAAGAGAGAAGGAGAGATGTGTTGAATTAATTGGAAAAGTGTAAATCAAACACTTATATATTTCCAAAAATAAATAAGTGAATTACCTTTTATTTGATTTTCAAAAAATCAATAAAATGGATTTACCAAATTGGCCCACAAGTCAAATGGCAACAACCATTCCAACAACTACAATCAATCACATCATCAATGGTCACATCACTCAAAATGACATGAGTTGACGCTTGATGTGACGCTAGATGCGACTAGCGATTTAACGCTTGATTTGACGTGCCGCACTCGAATTCGAAATGCGAATGCGCTCGCAAATAATCTCGGGCTCCGGTTCACTAATTCCAAATTAACAAATTTTCCGATGCGTCGTAATTAAATGATTACGCCTAGCGAAATCACTATTCAATCTAATTTTAATTCCGCGTCGAAATCCAATTTCGTTTAATATATCAAATATATTAATTTATCGATTAATTCCAAATTAACTGTTATCTCTCTTTAATTGATATTTTATCACAGATAAAATATCTCTGCAATTAATCCCAGATTAATTTTCTCTCTCTTCTAATTAATCCCAGATTAATTTAGAGTGCGAGTTATACGTCATCGGTGAATCTTTGGGAATTGACCCATGAGATCCCTGGATATGTTGGCAGTAAATTCGGTCGTCGGACTATCCGAACACGTAAGTACCTCGTACTACATTTATACCGATTTACAAGACAATGTTGGCCTCTAGCAAAGCGCCATGCCTACCCAATTCTCCAGAAATATCCTTACAGGAATAAAGGATCTGTATCAGGCGTAGTATACGTAGTATTGCGTATTTCTGTCCAGTATCAGATGATCACGTGCTAGGCTTGGGGCTGGAATTGTGTCTGCCCCGTACGAAGAACATGTCAGATGTCTGGTGACTAGTCTCTATAATCGGATAAACCTGACCTTGTCATTTTATCCCGATAGCTGCAGCATTTAAGAGAACCAGTCCCGTATCCTACGTGACCATCATCTCCATATGACTGGAGTGACACTTCCGTCTTGACATCACACCCAACACACTACGATTCTCAATATACCCAGTATTGGCGTACACAGAACCTGTTAAAGTCCTGGATGACCTCAACCAAAGTATATTGATTGTCGCAAGTATTAGCGGTGCAAGTCTCAGGTTAAGACCAAATACACATACCCTGATTTCGGACTTCGAAAGACACATAGTCATACTACCAATGGAATTCCGAGGGGGTCTATCCAGAGCGAAGCTGTTTCCCGTACCATCGGTGAAACACAACTTCCTATTACACTTGCATGAGTATCATGTACCCAAATATATGAGAACTATGCCGTTGTGCCCTCACAACGCGCACAAGTGTAATACTAGTCTTTTACGTATTTATCGATGTCCAATCTCGATAATGCTCTGACTAAGGATATTTAATGATTTATCCTTCGTGGACTGATACTGTCTCATATCATTCTCCATCCAGGAACAAATCATAGGGACCTCTCATCATTTATACATCTAGGTGATCTAATCACAATGATAAGAGTGCAAACTCCTTTGTCACATAGTTAATTTGTACAACAACACCATGATCTGTACAAATAGTGACGCTATGGGTCATAATTGTGCAACAGTAATTATATGTGAATAGCGAAGTAATGATATTGCACATTGGATGCCTGATTGAACACATCTCACATTCAATCAAACATGCCTCATCCGACGCGACAAAACGTCGTGGTAAAGGTAGCCTTCAGGCATTTCCCTCGAATAGAGGACCTTTAATCCACCCTAGTTAGCCCATGCGCACTTGAATACGATGCATGCGTAAATAAAGCAATGACATGCAAAGGGTAAATGGCATAATAAAAGCGTGACAAAACATCGTGGTAAAGGTAGCCTTCAGGCATTTCCCTCAATAGAGGACCTTTAATCCACCCTAGTTAGCCCATGCGCATTATATTACAATGCATACAAATGAATGAGACAATAATGTGGAACTCTGTATGTCCGATTAAACATATCTCACATCCAATGAAACATACTTCGTCCGACGCGGCAAGACATTGTGATAAATGTGGCCTTTAGGCGTTTCCCTCCGATAGAGGACCTTTAATCCACTTTAGTCAAGCCCATGCACATTATGACTATCAATACGTAAATAAATAAAACAACCACATATGGAAAATGGATGACGGGATTACAAGCAATAAATGAACGGAAGTTAAATAACAAGACGAAATATACATTTCAAAGTTTCTCGAGTGGTACGTGAAGTTGTTTCCCAAGTACAGACCGTACTACCGTCCATTTGGATTCGGCTACAGAATTACGTCTGGGTTTCCATCCGATATACCATAAGAGACGACACATATTCCATTCATCCAATAGCCATAACATGTATCAACAAACGACTCTCATGCGAAGGAATTCTAATAAACAACAAAAAAATGAGAATAAATAAGAAGGGTGCCCTCAGGTCTAACCTCTTAGGTCGTCTCTCGAAAGCGCGTTACACGGCCGTCGGAAGGATTGATGCTCCCCAACTCCTCTGGTTCACTGGTCCACTGCTTCCTTTCGCTGTTTCGCTGTTTGGGCTGGTTTTCACTGTATTTTCTGGTTATTATTTTGCGGTATATGAGGGACTGTCTTGCATTTTAAGTGGGGTTGTGGGGGTTTGTTTTATGCGGTAATAAGTTGTCTTAAGGTACGGTTTTTTGTCACTATTTTTTCATAATTTGGGTTACTATTTTCGGTGTTTGGGCTGCTGTTTGAGTGTACATTTTCGGTGACTGCAGTACAGTTCAGGGAGTTATTCTCGGTGATAGGCATTGCGGTTAATGTGAGGCTTATGTGGGTAGGGTAATGTGAAGGTGTTTTGAGGGCTGTGTGATGCGGCAATGGATGGGTTATTTTGTGAGTGTTTCCGTGATGGTGGAGTATAGTAGAAGAGAAAATTATTTGCTTGCTTCTTGCTTTTTCTTTCCTTGGACCTGTCTCTTAGGGGACGCAAGGGTTGGGCTTGTGTCTTCTTCTATAGGCAAAGGCTAGGGTTCCTCTTGTGTGAATAGGAAAGGGAATCATGCAATCAATGGTGATATCTCCTAATTAGTATATCACAAGGAAAATGTCTATTTAATTAGGGATATGATTGGGCTTGATTGGGAAGATGATATATTTGATTTGTTTTATTTAGGTATTTGAATTATTTAGATTGGGTTTGTTTTATTTAATTTAGGAAAGATATTATTTTAATATGTGACATGTGTTTTAAATGTTTTAATTATTTTTGGGTGGGTTTTGGTGGGTTAATTGGGCTTGGGCGTGAGGCTAGCAACAAAACCAGAAGTACCGACACTGTTTGAACGTCGATTCGAAAGCTACACGAATGCTCGCAATCTGCTTGACGTTCGAACGTGTTCACGAACGCAGCACGAACGAAAGCATTGAACATGTGAATTGAATCAGATGAAATACTTATTCTGAATTTCCCCTTCCGACATTCGTTTCCCGTGACTTCCGCAACCTAAAGAGTAGTGCCTCTATACGAGACTCATCATCGGGACTTATATGCAAAAATGCAGTGCCTACATGGTGCTCAACAGATGTACCCTCTGACATGCGAGCACGAAAGAGCTTCTTCTGTAACTCATATCTCTGCGATCTAAGATTAGATCGATAAAGATCATGCAACTTCACCATCATCTGATAGGGATCCAATCCATTATTTTGACGACGGAATTGTTGAGTCATAACAGCAAGCATTATAGATTGAGTAGTGAAGTTGTCATCGCTATGAGTCTTCCAAAGCTCTAGCTCAACTATCTGATCAGATCTAGGCTTAGGCCCAAGAGGTCTCTCTATAGTGTAGAGCAACTTCTCGGATCCCAGGACAATCCTGAGATTCATGTCCCAATCTTGAAAGTTTGTGTCATTAAAGATATTGTCGCCCATGATAATATCTCTAATGCATAACTTTTCTGTCATCTTAATTGCAATAGTCAAACTATTCAATTAACGATGTATGGGTACAGTCTAACTGTTACAAGAAAAATAATAAAATATTAGTCCAAATAAATATAATTGACGAAATATTTTGAAAGCGCGTAAACCCAAGTATTTGAATGAAATTGCAAATTCAATACTGGCCTCCCACTATTTTTCAGCAAGCCTCTAACCCTCTGTTGAGTATTCGGGAAACCTAGTTTCGTAGTGGGCTAGGATCCCGTTAATAAACACAACCTTGACTTGGCCAACAAGCTGTATGATATTTAACTAGGTAGATCTCTAAAATCAATGGATCTCATCCAATTCCTAGATCCGGTAGGTGGACCTCCAAGTCCGAAACATATATAATATATATGCCAATATATTCAATATATTTTCCTAACATTTTTCCTCTGAATCAACTAAGTCTTGGCTTTGGCACAACAAGCTTAATGATTTCAGTTAAGCGGAACCCATTGACTTTGGAAAGCTTCGTAATCGATGTCGATGGACAAGAAGTAATCTTGACTTTGGCCAACAAATCACAACTTGGACAAGACATACGATATGGAACAAAGCCTTCATGATTCAAACACATCCGCGATGGAAAAAGGTCTTGACTTTGGCCAACAAACCAGTGCCAATCTTGGATTTTGAGAATGAATCATTAATGGAAGGAAAACGCTTAATATTTGTTGAGGGTTTTTCGCGTAAATTGGCAACCAATTTATTATCTTTGATTAGGTCTCATCATACACCCTTAAACATGCATTCTAAAAGCATAATAAGGCGTGGTAAATAAATTAATAATGATATACGGATGAATATCTCACAGATTGTTCCTAGAACAAATCACTCTATTTCCTCTCCCCGGCTAGCACTATTCTAACTTCTACCCAATTACATAATACAATTAAAGAAACCTCATTTAAATTGAGGGGAATTAGGTGAGAAGAGAATTACAAAGAATCGAGAGTAATGCTGGACACGCAGGTCCAATTTAATAAATTCTAAATTTACAACAATCCCAAAATTGCCCTTCCCTTCTAATAACCATCTGATATATATATTATCATACAACACATCCATGTATTCACACAAAGCATGTTATTCAATCAATCTAATCCAATTAATTAATCTTTGAATAAAGTGATCATCCAATGTTCAAACAACGATTTGATTTGCGCGAGTCTAACTCATTTAAGAATAAGTACTCAAAGTACGAATTCTTGAATTATATCGAACTAAAATTTTAAATCTAATTTCATTTGTATTCAATACTAATTCTATGTTTAATTCCAAATTAAATAATTACACTTTTTAATGCGCCTTTATGACTTAGATCCTAAATCTAATCTTAATGGGTCTCAAAGCCCAATTAACATCCAATGTTCATTTAATTAAAGTCCAATGGGCTTTCAATTAATTTCTTAAGGCATGGGCTTTGGTCAATATGGGTCAAACCCAAATACCAAGGCCCAATTAAGGAATCACCCTATTTGCCAATAAATCAATTTTGGCCCATTAGGCCCAATTAAATTTTAAAAGGCCCATATATTATATTTGGACTTAATGGAATGGTTTAGGCCCAATTTGGATCCAATCCAATTGTCCTAAACCAACTTGGCCCAACCAAGCCCATTAGGCCCAAATAAAACATTTTTAGCCCAATTCCAAATCAAGCCCAATTAATTAAATTCTAATATTCCAAATTTCATAATTTAATTAATTAAAGTGTATTGCACTAATTAATTATCTAAATTAATATTTCCAAAATACTAATTTAATCAATTAATCATGCATTAATATTTTCAACACATGTCCAACATTATTGAAACAAAATCAATTCATTTTCATGCTTCTCAAGTCACGGCAATTGTGGGATTTTATATCCGATTTTGATTTCAATCCAATTAAATCACAAATCAATATTTATCATGTCTTTAAACTCATCCAATGATTTAAAAAACAAAAAAAAATACCATGACTTTATGGCATATACACATTCGGCCAAGCCATGAATTTTGGGCAAAATTAATCCAATTAATTTTTCATCAAATTGATCATGCATAACTCTAAGTTATCAACATACAATCATACTCAAACAAATAATTTGATCAAATCATGCTCAAATCAAAAATACCCAAATTTTAGTATATAAACCCTAATCAAATTTCATGCTTAAATAGGCTAGGATACCATTGTTGGGTTTCTAAGGTCATCCCAAGATCATATAAAGCATGAAACATGTGAATACGAGAAGTAAGAATGGCGGAAACATACTTACAAAGAACAGTTGTAGGATGCGTTGTAAACAAAATTTGCTTTGAGAAGATCCTCCAAGCTTCTCTTTGATTGATGAATCCAAGCTCCAAGCTTTGAGATTTGAGATTCCAAGCTCTTGGGAATGGTTTCCCTATCACCTTATATGATTCTTTGATGTGCTAACAATGGAGAAAATTGCAACAAAAATCCCCTAATACCTCCTTGTAGCTCTCGACAATGGGAGCATAAGAGAGAGAGAGATAGACGTTTTGAGAGAGAGAAAGTGAAAGATGATTTGTTGTGTTGTCTTTTGATTTTCAAAAAATCTATATTTGATATACCAACTGTTTGGTAAATCTCAACACCAAATCAAGCTTGAGTGTAGTAAAAGTCATCACCAAAATCTTCACTAACTTCCATCACCAAAAAGTGAAGTGAATGACAAGTGAAGTGACATGTGATTTGACTTGTGATGTGACATGTGGGCCCCACTTAATTCAAAATCTGAGTGGGCCCGCGAACACATCTCGGGTTCGGGTTCGTTAATTCCGAATTAACGAATTTTACATTGCGACGTAATTAAATCAAATTTAATTAAATAATATGCCTAGTAAAATTACTATTCATATCGCTCGCGAATTAATTCTAAATTAATTCGTTTGCCCGAAATAAAAATCTAATTTAATTCCGTTATGAAATCTAATTTCATTTAATATATCGAATATATTATTTTATCGATTAATTCCAAATTAATCGTTTTCTCTCTTCAATAGTATTTTATCTCAGATAAAATCTCTCTGCAATTAATCCTAGATTAATTATGTTCGAATCATACGTCATCGGTGAATCTTCGGGAAGCGACCCATGAGATCCCTGGATATGTTGGTAGTAAATCCGATTGTCGGACTATTCGAACATGTGCGTACATTGTACCATGTTTTTACCGATTTACGAGACATGGTTGGCTTCTAGCAAAGCATCGTGCCTACCCAATGCTCCAGAAACATTCTTAAAGGAATATATAATCTATGTCAGGCGTAGTATACGTAGTATTACATATTGCGATCCAGTATCTGATGTCACATGCAAGACCTGGGGCTGGAATAGTGTCTGCCCCGTACGAAGCATATATCGGATCACAAGCAACTAGTCTCTTTAATCTGATAATCATTACCTTGTCATATTATCCCGATGGTTGCAACCCATTAGAGTACCAGTTCTGTATCCATGCGTGATCATCATCTCCATATGACTGAAGTGATACTTCCGTCTTGACATCTCACCAATACACTACGATTCTCAATAAAGTCCTGGGCAACCAAAACCAAAGCGTATTGATTGTCGCAAGTACTAGCGATGCAAGTCTCAGGTTAAGACCAAATACACCTACCCTGATGCGGATTCCCATAGACACATAGTCATACTACCAATGGGATTCCGAGGGGTCTATCCAAAGCGAAGCTGTTCCTTACCATCGGTAAACACAACCTCCTATCACACTTGCATAAGTATCCAAAACTTAAATATATGAGAACTATGTTGTTACGCTTCCATAACATGCACAAGTGCAATACTAATCTATTCCGCATTATCGATGTCCAGTCTCGATAATACTACGACTAGGGATATTTAATGATTAAACTTTATGGATTGATATTGTCTCATATCTAATAATCTGGAACTACTAATAAGGAATTTTATCATTTATTATTTATATTTAAGTAATCAAATTTACAAAATCATGTTGCCATTCTAGAGTTGCTAAACCACTCATTGATGACCTAGAATTGTTCTTGAGTTGTTTCATGGTGGTGAGACTTGTTTGGTGTAGTAGTAAAGATTGAATTAAAATGTTGGATTTAATTAATTTGTTGTAATTTGTCAATTTGAATAAATTATAAAATTAGGGTTCTTAACATTTTCCAAATTTGGGTCTTTTCATATATGTGATGTAATATGATGTATATATGATGTGTATTAAATTTGAGATTGATTGGATTTGATCTTGACTTACTTTGAAAAAAAATGGACCAAATTGCAAAACTTGAAAAATCTTGGGCTGTTCGACAATTATGTTAATTTTGGTGATTTTGTTGTAATTTATATTTTGATGTGTTGGACATGTTGGAAATCATTTTAGAACTGATTTGGAATCATCCA
The DNA here is from genome assembly GCA_019454045.1 of Zanthoxylum bungeanum. NCBI lineage: Eukaryota > Viridiplantae > Streptophyta > Magnoliopsida > Sapindales > Rutaceae > Zanthoxylum > Zanthoxylum bungeanum. Next base: position 68,648 of record SKCR01038561.1, on the reverse strand, counting down.
AAATTGTATTTGACAATTTAAGAACTAAAATGAACAAATGTTAAAGTTCAGGTGTCAAACGATAATTTTCAAGAAATATGTTTTCTTGAGTTAAATTTCAGTTTTTAAGTATTGGATAATTAAATAAATAAGTTATTTAATTGATCCAAGAAAAAATTATTGAAATCGAAAAAATTTGATTTTCCCGTTCCGCTGCATTATCGGACATTCCCTATAAAAACCCCAACACAGGGTAGTACTGACCTTCCTTGAATACCATTCCCAAAAATTCAATAAATATCTGTCCAAGCTGGCTTTTATTCTCAAATAGCATGATCCCGTACTGGCTGACAATATCTCTGAATTATGATAACAACTGTTTGTGAGTCTAAGCATCTTTGGAAAATAGTAGGATATCATCAATATACATCAAAGTGTGATGTAGAATGGGCTGAAAGATTTTTGTCATGGCTTTTTGAAATAGTGAAAGAGCAACCTTAAGCCCGAATGGTATACAGTCCATTAAAAATGTGCATTAGGAATGCAAAAAAGGTATTTTGGGCCGATTTTCTAAACCTTATCATCTTGGAGAAAAGTGCTTCTTCCTCTTAAGTGTTTCTAATGTCTTTTCCACATAAACATAATAATTAAACATAAAATAACATAAATTATGGGTTCAAGTATTATATGTGCCAGTCAATATGAGTCCACCACGGCAGACCTACCCGACCTACCTATATAAACAAGAAATAAAATATATATATATATTAATTGAGAAATAACACAATTTATATTTATAACACAAATAAAAATTATCTATATTTTTATACCAAAAGCTTCACCTTTTGTTGTAGTTAGATGTAAATTAGCTACTCACGATATAAATAAAAACACACATAATTTCATTAATTAAAGTGAAATAAATTACAATAAAAATTGAAAAATAAACACATAATAGCTAAGACTCTCCACAAATTCTCAAGAGAGCATTGTGAATCATCACCTCTTGCTTGCAATAATGCAAAAGTTGCATTAACGTGGATTGTCTTTAATGATAATTTTTTTGAATATAAATAATAGCTGGTGTAGCCAAATCTACGATAAGCTTATCCAACAACGTCAAATATGGTCAATCTTTTTATATATTATTTGAACACAATTTTCATTTTTCTTTATGCTTCTTCCCGATTTCATATTCATTTTCATGTTGAGCATCCAAAATAGTATTTTGCATACACAAAATTTAAAAATCACAATAAAAAAAAATAAAACATAAATTTTATTATTATTCCACAAATGTACTAGGTTAAAATAATTAATAAAATAATAAATATAAAATAATTTTATTGTTCATCATTAAGCATACTATCTCATATTCATTTTTAATTAATAATTACAATCAAGAGTCATTTTATCTTCAAAACAAATTTTATAAGGCTATTTTGGGTTTAAAAAATGGGTTTTAGATGGCTCCAATACATTTTGTATTGGAGCCACCTTCCAGTAGACATTTGGACTGTTGGATCAAAATTCAAATTCTCCGGATGAATGACAAGTCTGGTTTTTATGACTCAACCTTTACTCAATTTGCTGCCTCCACGAGAATTTCTCTGAGATTAGAGTATGCCTGCAGAATGAATTGAGGTTTTTGAGCAGATTAAATCATCCCAATGTAGTCAACCTAATCGGATGCTGCTCTGAGGATGAACATAGAATGTCGATTTATGAGCACATGAATAAGTTTGGAAGACCATCTCCTGAACAGTAAAGCACTAGCTGCATGCACCAAATTTTGAGCATATGTTTGCACTTTGCAGTGAGAGGACTGATATATTCAAACTAAATATTGACCTTACAGAAGATGATACAGAGCTAAACTGGGAAAGAAGAATCAAAATAGCTTGAAGAGCAGCAAGGGGCTTAGAATACCTTCACACTAGCTGGAGGCCAGTCATTCACCATGATGTCAATGCTTCCATGTCCGGCTAGACGACGTTTCTGAAATTTTGCTTCTTTCTACAATGCTTTTGAAAGATATGTGTGCATTTTATTGACAATATACTTAAATCCTCCATGTAACAAAGTGTACATTTTGTAAAATCATCTGCAATCATAGTATATATTGCAGGATTTTAATGCCGACTGACATAAGTTTTGACCCCTAGGCGACAAGTCCCTCATTTCCACAACGGTACTTGCACCAGAGGTTATTTCACTCCTGAATACGTCGCAACAGGTATAATATTCAACTAATACCACCTCTCATTGTATAGCTAGGACCACGTCTCCACAAGAGCACTTTGGACTTGGTCTTCGCTGCTCTAGAGCAACTACATCTAAACACAGGTAGCTATTATCAGACCTCACTAGAAATATCCACGCACACAAAAAGTTCTTTTAAAGAACCCATCTCTTTTAACAGGCTTCATGTACATACCACAGTTCTTCTGGTCAAGTGAAAGCAAAACTAAACATCACTCACATTGCATCTTATATACCTCCAACAAGGTCTTTTAGTGAGATAAAGACCCTACTAGCTTCCTAGAATGAAAGGAAAATAAGAACACACAAAACTTAGCTATCTGAACAAACAAAATAGTTTGTATTCTAGAATACATCTGATTAAACTTTTAGGCTTATATGGGTTAGCGTAACGAGCAGAAAAATCATTTGCTCATCAAAAAAGGATGTGTACAACAGCGAAAGAGACATATACACCTGAACTATTGATATATATATATACAATAAGAGCACTGCATACCATCTGGAAATAAAAAAAAGCCATGACAATTTTCAGTACGATTAAGTCAAAATTGCATCAGAAGCCACACCCATCCGATATCTAAAGTGATAACAGGTAAGTATGCATATAAGAAATTTACAAATAAGATGCTTCTTGGTTTAACGTACACGTGGAGATTTCCGGTGCAGTGGCAATGGCGATGCACTTGGAGTCATATTCAGAGGAGACCGATGCTGCCTCACTGGCAACTTGCGGACTGGAACTGGGCCAGTCTGCCTCCGTGGTTCAGACTGGGAGAGTTTGGCAGAATTTTTGGGGGCTTCAAGTTGTTCTAGTGCTTCTAAAACCTCTGACATGCGAGGCCTAAGTTTAGCTTCAGTATTTAGGCACAGTAAGGCAAGGGTAGCAGCAGTATGGGCTGCTTTCTGGGGGTACTGGCCCCCCAACTTGGTGTCCATGATTCGAAATAATTTCCTTTTGTCAGACAAATATGGTTTTGCCCAGTCTACCGGATTCTGCTCAATAACAGTATTTGTGTTATCTACAGCACATCGCCCAGACAATAGTTCAAGCAATACAACCCCAAAGCTGTAGACATCACTTTTAGTTGTAAGACGACCTGTTCAGGGGGGCAAAAAATGCTTAGCTACATATTTAACTTTAGCAACACGATACATGAAAAAACTATTCAATCAAGAAAAGTAATTCTATTTTTTCCAATTAACTAATGCATTGTATATAGAATAAACCAATAATACATGGTTTTCACCTTAGACATCTTTCTAGAATACATGGTTTTCACCTTAGATGTCTTTCTAGCTAGAAACAATTTAAAGAATGAGATCCACCAATATGAATGTGTATACATGCTTATTCTATTAAGAAGATAAACCCAGAAAAGAAAAATAAATCAAATGGTGAAAATTTAACTACTCAAATGTTCATCATCATTAAGATTTCATCTCAGTTCAATTTTAATTCAATCTAAGAAAACACATAATAGGTCAAACACTTTCGGATTTCAATCATACGATTTATTTATGTTCAGCATCAAAGAACCAATGACCAAATTGATAACAATTGAAAATTCACTAACTTGACTCAGTCAGAAGTAGCAACTAGCAAAGTAAATAAAGATGGTTTTTAACATGAGCATAGACAGACCTGTGGCAACATATTCAGGTGCTGCATAGCCATGAGTACCCATTACTTGGGTGGAAACATGAGTCCTATCACCAGTGGGTCCAGCCTTGGCCAAACCAAAATCAGAAAGTTTTGCATTGAATTCCTGCAACCCCAATGCACAATCATTGCCGGCAATATGCATGAACTTAATGATATAACATTATTTATACTCATTAACAACATACCGCATCTAATAGAATATTAGAAGCCTTGAAATCACGATATATAACTTGTGATTCAGCATCGTGAAGGAAAGAGAGCCCTCTAGCAGCACCTATCGCGGCTTTCATCCTTACCGCCCAAGAAAGTGGCTGTGATCCTCCTGAGAATCAAAGAACTCGATTTAGCCATGCAAATTTTCCAGCAACAAGTACTGCAAATTAGGAAGAGGTCACTAGGTACCCATAATCTAGTTTCTTGGCAATTACATGAACATGAGGAACCTTATCCAGCTGGAAACAAACAAATAATTCTATATGGACTAAAGCAACGCTTCTTAGAATGCATTACTTACTTCTAAACAAATGATTCTCTAGGCTCCCTTTGGGCATGAACTCATAGACCAGAAGCTGATTATCACCCTCCAAGCAATACCCAATTAGCTTAACCAGATTTGGATGATGAAGCTTGCCGAGATAATTGACTTCTGCCTGAAACCAATTAGCTATCAGTAAATAGACTGAGCAAAAATTTGTGAACTAGAATACGAAATTGATAAAAGAAACCTACCAACCACTCCTTGTGTCCTTGGAAACCTTCAGGTTTAAGCTTCTTGACAGCAACAACCATCCCTGATCCAGGCTTAGCTGGTGAAAGTGAGTGGTGATCAATCCATCCTTTGTATACAAAACCAAATCCACCTTCCCCGAGAAGACTGTCAGGACGGAAGTTTCTAGTGGCATTCTTGAGCTCATTGAATGTGAAGGCTTTCAAATTTGAAGATGACAATATCTCACCCTCGGACTTTGGTGTCGGAAGACTTTGAAATTTTTTTTTTTCACCTGAAGGAGGAATTGGAAGGGGGGAAGGAGCAGAAGAACGGTCGGATCTATTGGAAATTCTTGAGGCTCCTTCTGCCAGAAGAGAAAAATGAGTTCCAGAATTCCATTTATTGCACTAATAGCAGTAGCAGGCAATTTCTAAAAGACATAATCCAAATTCAAGGTTACAACAATTTACACTTGAAAATCGTTATTTATTGCAAATATATATCAACAGATGCAATGTTTTCATGCTCTTCTAGTTCTTTAGTTTATCTCACAAAAAATTCATAACGACACTAGGATAAAAAAGCAGCTCACAAACAAGTTGTCCCTCCCATGTTCTTGCATAACTTGAAATTCATTATTGCTATCTAAGAATCCTTTCCGCCCAAAATTTGCTTATTGATAATGCAAATAGGCTATTAATCAAAAGTTGTTAAAGGCAGGTTTTATTTTCCTTTCTTAAGCAAGATATCAATAATGAATTCCCAATACAAATTTTTTTTAAGCAGAGCACATTAGAAGAAGAAGAAAAAATTGATATTACTACAGACAAAATAGACCAAATAATGGGCACATAGCACATAACATAAATAAAAACCTTCTAATTCAACATTCAAACTCCAAACACAACAAAGAACTGAGCCCATCTTCTAAAATCCAAAAACAGGACAAATACAACAAAACCAGCTGAGATTTCAGAAATATAAAGTGAAGTAAACAAATCACAGCCATAAAAAATCTTGAAGGGCTCACACTAGATAAGAACGGAAAAACCAAAAATATAAAATTTTAAGCAAAGATTACATACCAGAAGTAGCATAGGGGCTATGGGTGGAATCTACTCTAGCTGAAGAATGTTGTAAACAGTTACCCATATCTTGCTAAGAAGATATAACCAAAAAAAAAAACCTTTTTTTAATAATTTGCTTCTTCCAGGTGGTATTAATTAAATAATCAATAAGAAGTCATCATAACAACCCAAATGATCCTATAAGAGAAACTAACCAGAAAGTTTATTGTTTTGTCTTATTCTCTACGTGTAGTTTCGTTAGCTAAGTGGGGGCCACTGATGATCAGATGAGGCCAGAGTAACAACTGGAGAAGAAGCAGCGAGGAATGTGAGAAGCAAAGAAGAAGAACAAGAGAAATGGGAAATAGGAAACGCAGTGTAAAATTTAAAAAAAAGTTGTTTGCTTTTGATTGTTTTTCTTTGGCTTCTGGTCAAACGCGACACCACTCGACGCGTTCCGGCTTCAGACTATGGTCGTTGGGTCCCATTAGTGACGTGCGTGACATTACTTGACTTAATACTGAATTTACTTCGGTGCCCTCTTGTATATGTATATGTATATGTATATGTATATCTATATGTATATCTATATCTATCAATATATCTATTTATATATGTCTCTCTATCTATCTATGGGCGTGTCTAAGGTACCCATTATTAGAGAATTATGACCCACAGCGTCACTATTTGTAAAAATTAATTATGTAGCAATGAAATTGCATTTTATCATTTTGTAATTTGATTACTTGAATATATAAATGATAAAAGTCCCTATGATTAGTTCCGGATTATAAGATATGAGACAGTATCAATCCATAAAGGTTTAATCATTAAATATCCATAGTCGTAATATTATCCAGACTGAGAATCAATAATGCGGAATAGACTAGTATTGCACTTGTGCGTGTTATGGAAGCGTAACGACATAGTTCTCTTATATTTAAGTATTTGATACTTATGCAAGTGTGATATGAGGTTGTGTTTACCGATGGTACGGAAACAGTTTCGCTCTGGATAGACCCCGCAGAATCTCATTGGTAGTATGACTATGTGTCTATGGGAGTCTGCATCAGGGTAGATGTATTTAGTCTTAACCCGAGACTTGCATCGCTAGTACTTGCGACTATCAATACGCTTTGGTTTTGGTCATCCAGGACTTTAACAGGTTCTGTGTACGCCTCTTCTGGGTTTATTGAGAATCGTAGTGTATTGGGTGTGATGTCAAGAAGGAAGTATCACTTCAGTCATATGGAGATGATGATCACGCAGGGATACAGAACTGGTACTCTAAATGGTTGCCACCATCGGGATAATATGACTTGGTCATGATTATCCGATTAAAGAGACTAGTTGTTTGTAATCCGATATATGCTTCATACGGGGCAGACACTATTCCAGCCTCAGGCCTTGCATGTGACATCTGATACTGGATCGCAATACGCAATACTACGTATACTACGCCTGATATAGATTATACATTCCATTAAGAATATTTTTGGAGATTTGGGTAGGCACGGTGCTTTGCTAGAAGCCAACCATGTCTCGTAAATCGGTAAAAACATAGTACGAGGTACGTACGTGTTCGGATAGTCCGAAGACCGAATTTACTGCCAACATATCCATGGATCTCTTGGGTCGCTTCCCGAAGATTCACCGATGACTAATGATTCGAACTTAATTAATATGAGATTAATTACGAAGAGATTTTATCTGGGATAAAATACTATTTGAAGAGAGAGAACGATTAATTTGGAATTAATCGATAAAATAATATATTCGATATATTAAACGAAATTAGATTTCGACACGGAATTAAAATTAGATTTTAATTCGGGCTAACGAATTAATTTAGAATTAATTCGCTAGTGATGTGAATAGTAATTTTGCTTAATATTATTATTTAATTAAATTTGATTTAATTACGTCGCAACGGAAAATTCGTTAATTCAGAATTAACGAATCCGAGGCCGAAATGTGTTTGCGAGGCCACTCCGATTTTGAATCTATTGCGGCCGCAAGTCACATCGTTCGTCACATCACATGTCACTTTAGTGTTGGATGTCAAGTCACCTTTTGGTGAATGACAACCAGTCATTATTCATGATGTTGGTTGTTGAGGGCAATTAATGCCATTTTGGCTCCAAAATTGGATTTGCTTTTTGGAAAAACTATTACCAAATTTTGGTAACACTTTTGCATTATTGTTTTTGGAAAACAAAATCAAAAAAACAAAACTATCTCTCTCTCTCCCAAACCTCACATTGCCGTGAGCCTTATTGAAGATAAAGAAGGATTGTTTTTCTTTTTCTTCACTTGCTAGCACATTTAAGGATCATTCAAAGTGTTAGGGAAACCCACATTGGAGCTTGGAATCAACACAAAGCTTGGAGCTTGGATTCAACTCTTCAACAAAAGGAGCACCTTGGCTGAATACTTGGAGGAATTTTATGTTCATCGTCTTCAACCATCTGATCTTTGTAAGTATGATTCCGCCATACTTCTTATATGTATTCACATGTTTTTTTATGCTTGAATGATCTTGGGAAAACTTTAGAAACCAACAATGGTATCATGGAGCCTAATTTGAGCATGAAAAATATTAGAGTAAAATTTGGGTAAAATCGATTTGAGCATGATTTGATAAAATTGATTGATTGAGTATGCTTGAATGATGATAACTTGGAGTTATATATGATCAATTTCATGAAAAATTAATTGGATCAATTTTTGCCCAAAAAGTTGGCTTGGCCGAATGTAATAAGCCCTAAATAGTCATGGTATTTTTTGTTCTTTTGATCATTGGATGAGTTTAAAGACTTGGGAAATGATGATTTGAGATTCAACTGGATTGAAAACGAAATCGGACAAAAAACCCTATGAATGCCGTGAGCTATGGAGCATGAAATGAGTTGATTTTTTTGTTTCAAAATGTTAGACATGAGTTGAACAAATTAATGCATGATTAATGGATTAGATTTGTATTTTTGAAATTTTAATTTAAAAGATTAATCATGGCTGAACACTTTAATTAATTAAATTATGAAATTTGGAATTATGAAATTTAATTAGTTGGGCTTAATTAGAATTGGGCTTTAAATGTTGTATTTGTGCATAATTGGCTTGGTTGGGCCAAGTTGGTTTAGGTCAATTGGATTGGATCCAAATTGGGCCTAAATCACTCCATTAAGTCCAAATATAACAAATGGGCTTTAAATGTTTAATTGGGCCTAATGAGCCGAAATTGGTTTCTTGGAAAATATGGTGATTCCTTTATTGGGCCTTGGTATTTGGGTTTGACCCATATTGACCAAAGCCCATGCCTAATGAAATCAATTGAAAGCCCATTGGACTTTAATTAAACAACATTGGATGTTAATTGGGCTTTGAGACCCATTAAGATTAGATTTGGAATCTAAGTCATTAAAGGCACATTAAAAAGTGTAGTTATTTAATTTAGAATTAAATATGGAATTAGTATTGAATACGAATTAAATTAGATTTAAATTGTAGTTCGATATAATTCAAGAATTCGTACTTTGAGTACTTATTCTCAAACGAGTTGGACTCGCGCAAAATCAAATCGTTGTTTGAACATTGGATGATCACTTAATTCAAAGATTAATTAATTGGATTAGATTGATTGAATAATATGCTTTGTGTGAATACATGGATGTGTTGAATGAATAACGTATATCAGATGGATATTAGAAGGGAATGGCAATTTTGGAAATTGTTGTAAATTTAGAATTTATTAAATTAGACCTGCGTGTCCAGCCTTATCTCTCTTGATTCTTTGTAATTCTCTTCTCACCTAATTCCCCTCAATGTTAATGAGGTTTCTTTAATTGTATTATGTAATTGGGTAGAAGTATGAATAGTGCTAGCCGGGGAGAGGAAAGAGAGTGATTTATTCTAGGAACAATCTGTGAGATATCCATCATCCGCATATCGTTATTAATTTATTTCCGCGCCTTATTATTCTTTTAGAATGCATGCTTAATGGTGTATGATGAGACCTAACAAAGATAATAAATTGGGTGCCAATTTACGCGAAAAACCCTCAAAACATATTAAGCATTTTCCTTCCATTGAGTGATTCTTACTCAAGATCCAAGATTGGCACTGGTTTCTTGGCCAAAGTCAAGACCTTTGTCCATCGCGGATGTGTTTGAATCATGAAGGCTTTGTTGCATATCGTGTGTCTTGTCCAAGTTGTGATTTGTTGGCCAAAGTCAAGATCACTTCTTGTCCATCGACATCGATTACGAAGCTTTCCAAAGTCAATGGGTCCCGGTTAATTGGAATCATTAAGCTTGTTGTGCCAAAGCCAAAGCTTAGTTGATTCAGAGGAAAAAGGTTAGGAAAATATATTGGCAAATATATTGTATATATGTTTAGGACTTGGAGGTCCACCTACCGGATCTAGGAATTGGATGAGATCCAATTGATCTTAGAGATCTACCTAGTTAAATATCATACAGCTTGTTGGCCAAAGTCAAGGTTGTGTGTTATTTAACGGGATCCTAGCCCACTAGGAAAATAGGTTTCCCGAGTACTCAACAGAGGGTTGGAGGCTCGCCGAAAAATAGTAGGAGGCTAGTATTGAATTTGTAATTTCGTTCAAATACTTAGCTTTACGCGCTTTCAAATATTTTCGTCAATTATTTTATTAGTTGGACTAATATATTATTATTTTTCTCGTAACAGTTAAACTGTACCCATACATCGTTAATCAAATAGTTGGACTATTGCAGTTAAGATGACATGAAAGTTGAGCATTAGGGAAATTGTCATGGGCGACAACGTCTTTAATGGCACAAACTTTCAGGACTGGGATATGAATCTCAGAATTATTCTGGGATCCGAGAAGTTACTATACACTTTAGAGCGACCTCTTGGGCCTAAGCCCCGACCTGATCAGTTGCTTGAGCTAGAGCTTTGGAAGACTCATAGCGATGACAATGTGACTGCTCAATCGGTAATGCTTGCCGCTATGACTCCGCAATTCCGTCGTCAAAACATGGGGTTGGATCCCTATGAGATGATGGCCAAGTTGCATGATCTCCACCGATCTAATCTCAGATCGCAAAGATACGAGTTTCAGAAGAAGCTCTTCCGCGCTAGCATGTCAGAGGGTACGTCTATTGAGCATCATGTCTCACAGATGATTACTGACATTGAGTAGCTCGGACAGATGGGCATAGTCTTCGAGGCTGAGACTTCAGTGGATTTGATTCTACAGTCTCTCCCCGACACTTGGAGTGGGTTCATCATGAACTAAAACATGTTGAACCAAAACCAGACTCTTAGAGAGTTGATGTCCACTCTGCGTGAGGCATAAAAGGAGCTCCTTAAGGGCAAGAAGCATGAGGCGCACTATGCTTCAACATCTCAGACTCTGAGGGCTTGGCCCAAGGCGACTGAAGGTGTTAAGAAGAAGAAGCATAAGAATAAGGGCAAGGCCAAATCGTCAAAGGGTTCTGGGAAACCCAAGGACAAATCCCAAGATGTATGCTTGTAGTGCGGGAAGCAGAGTCACTGGAAGCGTGACTGCCGCGAGTACAAGGCACACATGAAGGAAATCAAAGCGGGCAAGGCACCAGCTTTAGGTATGTTTGTTATAGAAATAAACATGTCTACTTCTAGTTTTCAAAATTAGATTTTTTATTCTGGTTGTGGTACTCACATATGTACTGATGTGCAGGATCTGCGGATTAGCAGGAGACTGGCCTCAGGATAGATTGACCTCCACGTTGGAAATGGGACTCGAGTTGCCGTTTTAGCCATGTGCACTTATGTTTTGGAACTACCCTCGGGGCATGTACTTGAACTTATAAACTGTTATTTTGTACCTAGTTTGACTAGGAATATTATTTCTGTATCTATGTTAACCCAATGTGGGTGTACTTTTGTATTTAGAAGCACTGGGTGTTTTATGTATAAAAATGTTATAGAAATTTGCACTACTAATGCAAATAATGGTCTTTATATTTTGAATATAAATCAATCTCAAACATATAATGTAACAAACAAAAGGCTTAAAGTAAGTAACAAAGATGAAACTTATATGTGGCATTGTCGTCTGGGACACATAAACAAGACACACATATCCACACTTTCGAAGAGTGGGTACTTGGACGGATTTGATCCAAATTTATATGACGTCTGCCAATCTTGTTTATTAGGCAAGATGCCTAAATCACCTTTTAGCGGTAAAGGTGCATGTGCCACCGAACTGTTAGCCCTTGTTCATAGTGACGTTTGTGGGCCCATCTCTAACCAGGCTAGAGGTGGATATGAATACTTCGTAACCTTTACGGATGATGCATCGCGTTTTGGTTATGTGTATCTTATGAGACATAAGTCGGAAACTTTTGAGAAATTCAAAAAGTTTCGACACGAAGTAGAAAAATAGACCGGCAAAAGTATTAAGACATTACGGTCGGACCATGGTGGTGAATACTTAAGCAATGAGTTTCTTGATTACTTGAAAGAATATGTTATTCTTTCACAGTGGACTCCTCCTAGAACACCGCAATTAAACGGTGTGTCCGAACGGAGAAACCGAACTTTATTGGACATGGTAAGTGTAGGCATTGCATTTTTGCATACCGAACCCGATGAGGAGTCTTATAAGGAGGCACCGCCTTTTAGTCGTGGAGTTCGTGGAAAGCGGTCGAAGGAAAGGTTAAGTCAAGAGATAATACATTTTGGAAATTAATTCGCTGAGTTTGCTCAAAGTTCGCTTGTTGAAAGTTCATTTTTTAAACGTATCTCTTAACCCGAAATCACCCCAAACCATTCTAAAGCCACCTAAGCACCCAAACCCACATCCAAAGCCCATAAAACCAAAATAAATCAAACACCAAGGCCCACCCTCCATTAGGCCCACGACCATAACACTAAAATTACCCCTCCTTACACTATTCCAACATGATTTACCCATATACCAAACTTACTTTAACCATTCCACCTCACTTTAACAAAATATTAAATAAATAACACTTCACTCATTCAATACCCATACCTCACCCATACTTCACTCATTCAAACCCATACCTCACCCATACTTCACTCATTCACACCCACACCTCACTCATTCAAGCCCATACCTCACTCATTCAAGCCCATACCTCACTCATTCACACTTACACCTCCACTACACCATTTGCCTATATAAACCATCATTTTCCACCTTGAAACCCCTAACACATACCTAAGGAGATCAAACACATATCAAGAGATAACAAGCATACATTGATCAAACACTTAAGCATTTGGAGATCAAAACAGCCCCCTCACTTCCCTTACAAGTCACGCCCATACAACCCTCATCTCCAAGCCATTCACTGCCTCATTTAAGACCTGAAACACGCACATTCTTCCCCCCCACTGCAGCCCTCATTTCCACGCCAAATAGCCTCCTCATTCAGCCTCATTTCCACGCATATACTGACTCCTTTATAGCCCTACACCTCACGCCAATCCAGCAGCAAAACAGTCCCATTTACACATCCCAGCCACTGCTCCACATAACCCCTGAAACTTGCGTCTAAACCACCCCATTTTAGCCCCTCAAACCAGTGCACGCAGCCCTCAAATCACCCTCTTTAATCACGCCCAAACAGCAGCTCAAACACACCCCAAACAGTCCCCAATTTGCCAAAACAGTGAATAAAAAACTGCACTTGAAAGTCTTCGAGAAACCGACCAAACGGGAGTCCAATACCCCTCAAGATTCACCAAAACATCCCATAATACACTGCCAACCAGTGAGCCAAGTGTGGAGAATTAAATCGCAGTGAAACGAACTCAAAACAGCGAACGAAATGGCAAAACAGTGAGCAAAACGTCAAAACAGTGAATCGGTGGAATCGTGGTGACTTAGCCTTTCCGACGGCCGTGTAACGCGCCTCCGAGCAACGACAAAAAAGGTTAGACCTGAGGGTTTATATCACAGAATTTTCTCACATTAAATAATGATTTAAAAATGTATTTTATGGCATTTTAACATGAGTAGTTAACTTGGCATGTTGTTGAAACTGGCTCACATGAAATAATGGTTTAAAATGTGTTTAATGTGTTTAATTAGTTTAGTATGTTGTATTAAATTTATTTGCATGAGATAATGATTTAGGAAATGTATTTTTATTTGTTTAGCATGAATGATTAGCTTGGCGCGTCATTTAGGATTAATTCACATGAAATAATGATTTAGAATGGTTGTTTGAGCATGTTATTAGTTTACATGGAGTAATGACGTAGGAAGTATGTTTAATTTAAATGGCTATTTAAGCATGTTATTTAGGATTAGTTTACATGAAATATTGACTTAGAATATGTGTTTAATAATGCTAGCATGAATAGTTAATTTAACATGTTAATTAATTTAGGTTACATAAATTAATAAGGTAGGATTGCATGTAATTTGTTTTTTCTGTCGCATGAATGTCATTAATTAGTACGTGATGTGGTTTTGAGTGAATGGAATATGTATTCTTTTTGGTGGTATATTGGATGGAAACCCGGACATAAATTCCATAGCCGAATCCGAATGGACGGTAGTATGGTTTGCACTCGGGATACAACGCCCCGTACCACTTAAAAGACTCACATGTTTCATTTCACTCAAATTTGTATTTGAAGCATGATTAGATTGTTGTAATGTTGTTTTTACTTTCAAAGCATGTGAACTTAGATTTAGGCATGTATGTTGAGTAGACTTGGTTAAAATTATACAAATCCATTCATTACAAGTGACATAAGTAAGGGACCATTCCGAACCCAACGGTTTGAGGTCTTCCCTTGCGAGGGGTGAGTGCGGCCTTAAATTCATTTTCCCGGTTCACACCGGGTGGCGACTCCATTATTCTCCGGTTTAGTCCCCGCGGGCTACTCCGTACTCCCAACTAGGCCCTGAGTCTAGAACAGCATGCGTCGTCCAGTTTCTGTGTCTACAGTCTGGCGACTCCACTGGGGATAGAGAATCGGCCTCGAAATATTGTCTTGTAATATTTGGATTTGTGTTTTAATTAACCATGACTACTGTGGGTTTAGGGAGTTTAATTAAAGGCATTGTTAGGGCTAGGTGATGGTTTGGTGTCTTCCTTCACTCACTACCTTTTTACAAGGAAAAGCTGTGAAGGCACCTAGATAATCATTTTCCTAGGGGATGGTTGGTGTCTTCCTTCACTCACTACCTTTTTATAAGGAAAAGCTGCGAAGGCATCTAAATAATCATCTCATGTGATAGACTAATTTGGAGGACTCGTTGTTTATTCCTGTCACCAAGCGATAAGAGCCTAAGGGGCTTGGGTATCCACGGTGAGCTTTGCTCCGCCCTCCCTCTGGGGAATCTACAACGGGAAGTCCATTTGACAGTTAGTCACATACCTTAACTTGTTGACATATAAGGTGCACTCACTTGGTCGTTTGAACCCTTGAGTGGGGAGTCCTAGTTGTGGGTAATCCTTTGTCAATAAGGGCCTTTGTTTACATTCCTAGAACTTACACATGAACCTTAGTTTTGTGACCAGTAAAAATTACTTATTTATGCTTGTGTTTTGGACCATTATCATTTGGATTCAGTTGGACTTTTTGTCAATAAATGTGAACTTGTTGGGCCATTTAAACAGGGACAAGTTCATGTCCTTTGACAATTAGGCCAAAAGCTTCTAAAATGCTAATGGGCTATTTTGTGTTTAGGCCTCTTATTATTTGAAGTTATTTAGTTATATTATCGCAAAGTGTAAACATGTTGGGCCTTTTCAACTGGGACAAGTTTGCACTGCGCAATAGTGTGACTAAATACTTTGAAATGATAACGGGCCGATTATTGTAAATTCTTTTACGAGCTTATTTATTTCATACATCACGCGCATCTCATGCATGCATGCATCATGTTAACCCTTTGTGCTTGAAAGCCATCATAGATTCCCGTTGGGTTAGGGAGGAAAAAAGATTTTTCAAGGGACCATCAACCAGTATGATCAAGTCAACCAACGAGGAATCCCGTTTGGATCGATTGGAGATCAAAGTGACCAAAATTGTTGAGCAACTGCAAGTTTTGACCAATGTTGTGGCTAGTTTGACTGTACCCAGTGTAGCCAGTGACAGAAAGTTGTGCAACCGGAATGGAAAGACCATTGAGGAACCTTCAAAGACCAAGCCCACTTCCTCTGGGGTTACCCCTGCTAGAGACAGACGATTCTCCAAACTTGGTAGACCTTTGTCAGAGGTGTTTAAGGAGTTGAAAAGGCAAGGACTCATAATTCCCTTAGAGCCCAGACCACTTCCAAACCCTGTGCCACGCTACCTTAACCTGAACCTTTTCTGTTGCCTCCACCAGCAAAGAGGTCATGACACCGACAACTGCGCCCGCCTTAGGCATGAAATCCAAGACCTCATAGACTCCCAAAAAATACCCGATCCTGAAAGAGAACAACCCGATACACACAAAAAATCTCCACCCTCTCGCATAATCAACCCCGGCCTACCTGACAGCCATGTCCTTCAAACTCGCAACTACCAAACTTCTCGCAGGGGGATACATGGCAACAGTGGTAAAAGTGAAATAAAACAGAGGGAGGATCTTTGGGAAAACCTCTCGGACAGTGACGAAGGTGAATTGGCAGAAGAACTATTGAAACTGGAGAAGTTGTTGGTCGAAGGAAGCAAGAAGACAGGGGAAGACGAAGTTACAAATCACGGGGATGTTTATTTCCCTGATCTTATTCAACTCTGATCCATCATTTATTTTGTCTACTTGTTCGAACCTTTTTCTAAATGATAATAAAGAAGTTCATTTCGCTTACTTGCCTGAGTCTCATTCATTCAACCTGCACAATATGAGTATATTTGACAACCCTGATACCATGATATTCAGTGACACTCAGAACACGGAGAATTCTCAGCGGAGTAAGCAGAAAAAGACAGAAAATCGGGAAAAAGGCAAGGAGATTACCAGATTTGGGAGTTCACCGAATTGGTCGATGAAAGCAGATTGAAGCTGCACTTTGCTGAAAAAAAAAAGAAAGAATTGAGCGGTCACCGAGGGAACAGGCGGAAGACCTAACCCAACAGGATAGGAAATACATACATGCATACACGTAACTTGCATTCTTGTTTTGTGTTTTGTTTTTACAGATTTCAAACAGATGGGAACCATCAAGGGGCGACCGGGGACATATGGCGCCGAGGAGCACAATGAGGATCCAACCCATCACGAAAAGGGAGTATCTCTACACTTGCATACTTACATGCACACGTATTTATTCTGTTGTTTTGTATTTGCAGGTTTAAAGAAAAAAAAAGAAAGAGAGAAAGAAGAGAAAGCAGAAAAAAAAAAAAAAATGGCGAGCACAAAAAGACGACGGTGAAGCCACGATGACAGAAGAATTTCGGTCATGTCTGGCTGAAGACGATGAACAAAGGCGGAGCAAGGAAAGCAGCGAAGATCAAAAGCGGCAAGCACTAAAGACGACGGTGATGCCACACTGACAGGAGAACTTCGATCATGTCTGGCTGAAGACAATGAAGTTAATGCTGAAAGGGAGGCAACCTATGCAAGTTGCTGTGATTCCTGTTTCATGTTATTGTAAAATCTCTAATTTTGTGTTATTTTTGCAGGTGAAAGCAAAGGCGGAGCAAGTTAGGACATAGGGATTGGTGCTTGGCAATCACAAGAATGGGAGATAATTCATTAATGGTGGCAGAAATCTATAACTGTTTGGACCATTCACGACATGTTGAAGTGGAAGAGATCCACAACTTTTTGACATTTTAGAGCTTCCTTTGGTATTTTCTGTTATTTTCGTTGAAAGAATCCACAGCTTTTTGACGTATCGCGATCTCCTTTGTTATTTTCTGTTATTTTCCTGGAACGAATCCACAACTTTTTGACATCTCACGATTTCTCTCGTTGTTTTTGCAGACATGATCCGATGGCCTTTCTTGACTTCTGATGACTTCTTTTGTGATCTAGCTAACCGTCATTCACTGGAATATGTTATTGCAATTATTATTCACCTCTTTTGCAGGTCCTATAAATTCAGCGGCATTGCTCTCCTCAACACATTCAAATATACATCCAAGTAAAAAAAAAAAAAAGATGGAAGCTACCTCACAGCAACGATTCAAGAAAATTTGTGTCTTCTGTGGATCTAACCCTGGTAACATACCTAAATTCTTGGAAGCTGCTAAGGAATTGGGGCGAGTCATGGCTGCGAAAAACATGCACTTGGTATATGGCGGTGGCAATCTGGGAATGATGGGAGCTGTTTCAAAAGCCGTTCAAGATGGTGGCGGTAATGTTTTGGGAATCATCCCGAGACCTTTGGCAGATGAACAGTTAATCGGGCCAACAAATGGAGACGAGCGCATTGTATCAGGTATGTCTGAACGACTCCACGAAATGATTAATACTGCAGATGCGTTCATTGCATTACCAGGTGGACTTGGCACATTCGAAGAAATATTTACAGTGGCGTCATGGGCACACCTAAATGTTCACCGGAAACCCATCGGGTTGCTTAATATTGAGCATTTCTTCGATTTCCTGTTTGTGTTTCTTGCGGAAGCCAAGAGACATGAATTTGTCACCAAATCTGTGGAAGACATTTTTCTGACGGCAACAAAGGCCGAAGAGTTGATTGACCAGATCCTGGCTTTTGAGCCGAAGCTTGACCCTATCATCTCCAAATTGGACTGGACTGATAGTGATCGTGGCAAGAAGCGCAAATTGGACATTGATCTGAATCGGTAATGTGCCCTGCTGACCAGGTACCCCAAGGCCTATTTGAAAGTTTGTGTTTTATTTGAAAAGTTTGTATTTCATTTTAATTATGAAAAAAAAAAAAAAAAAGAAAAAAAAAAGAAAAATGAGTGAAAAAAAAAATGAGTGAGAGAAGTCTTTGATAGACAGACGTATGTCCGGTGATGACATTGCATGCTGTAGGGAGAGACCCTAGAAACAAAAAGTGCGAGACGCGCTCTCATCCGGTACCCTGAATGGATCGATCTTAGATTAGACTCACGAGCACTTGGTTACAGGATCCTAGCAGTGGAAGCCTGAGTGGTTAGCTAGGTGACTAGTTAATGAGATGATGTATCGGTGAATGACCGTTTGCCTGAATGTCCACACTTGTTTACCGATGCTATGATATATGATATGGTTGGAAATAAAAAAAAATGTGTCTCTGAAAAAAAAAATAGACAACCTATAACCGATAAGCGTGAAGCTACCCATGGGCGAGTATTAGGACCACCATGAGGAGAAATGCTACCTTAAAGGGTAGGTGTGTCGAAAAAAAAATGTTCAAAATGAAAGAAAAAAAAAAAAAAGAAAGAGACAAAAGAAAAAAGATGAAAACCATATCATGATGAGTATGCTGAAGTAATCACAGAATGTGATTAAGACATCCAGGTTGGTTAGACCCACTGGTTCGATTCTCTGAAACGAAATCACCAAGTTGGCTTACTTAAGGACTAAGCTGCGAAAGAGCCTTGGCACACACACACATGGAGTCTAGCTCAGATCACCCATTCAGATGATTGGACTTGAGTATGTCGAGTACTTTGAAGGTTCTTCGGTTTCGACGCGAAAGTATTCGTTGAGGACAAAAATATGTCTATCTATCAAAGATTATCTCGTGAGAGGTTGTGCAATGTGTGAGGTAGATATCATATCAGCTGGGGGCGAAGCCCCACATCAGTATCAGTTTGAAGACGAGGCCTATCTCAACCTGGGGGAGGGGCCCACATCAATTCAGTATCAGTTCTGCCAGGTAAGGCATTCTAGGGGCGAGGCCCATATCATTTCAGCATCAGTCTTGCCAGGTAGGGCAATCTGGGGGCGAGGCTCACATCAGTATCGGTATCGTCGGATATAGCACTCCGTGTACGGAGACACATTCAAATCAGTAATTGATTCAGAAATGAACCGCTTTCACATCAGCATTGGTTCGGAAATGGGCCGCTATCACATCAGAGTTGGTTCGGAAATGGGCCGCAATCACATCAGTTAGGGTTCGGAAATGGGCCGCAATCACATCAGTTAGGGTTCGGAAATGGGCCGCTTTCACATCAGTTATGGTTCGGAAATGGGCCGCAATCACATCAGTTATGGTTCAGAAATGGACCACCATCACACTCTCATATGCTGAAATGGCGCTCCAAAATGGGGCACACTCTCACTTGCCGAAAATGGCGCTCCAAAATGGGGCACACTCTCATCACTTGCCGAAAATGGCGCTCCAAAATGGGGCACACTCTCATATGCCGAAAATGGCGCTCCAAAATGGGGCACACTCTCACTTGCCGAAAATGGCGCTCCAAAATGGGGCACACTCTCATCACTTGCCGAAAATGGCGCTCCAAAATGGGGCACACTCTCAACACTTGCCGAAAATGGCGCTCCAAAATGGGGCACACTCTCATATGCCGAAAATGGCGCTCCAAAATGGGGCACACTCTCATATGCCGAAAATGGCGCTCCAAAATGGGGCACACTCTCATATGCCGAAAATGGCGCTCCAAAATGGGGCACACTCATCACTTGCCGAAAATGGCACTCCAAAATGGGGCACACTCATCACTTGCCGAAAATGGCACTCCAAAATGGAGTACACACAACAGATGCCAAAAATGGCACTCTGAATGACATATCATATACATCTAAATTTGTTTTGTATTTGCATGTTTGTGGCCGCAAAGACCTCTCATCAAGTAACGGTTCAAAATGAGCCACATTCTCACACAGCACGGTTCAGAAATGGACCAGTACCACATCAGCTACCGAAAATGGCACTCCAAAATGGAGCACCCACAACATATGCCGAAAATGGCATCCCGAAAATGGAGCATAGTTCGAAAATGGACAATCATCACCACTGCGGCACTCTAGGTACGGAGACGCAACCGCGACGCCCTAGGTACGGGGCTTAGCACCATCAGTTCGGAACAACAGGCAGACCATGCGGCAGCTGGCGAGCCAGGTAAGTAAAAATGCATTGCACGAACTTTGATAGGGTTGTCACTGTCACACACTGAACAAATCCCATCAAAGTGGGGGCGACTGTAGGCATTGCATTTTTGCATACCGAACCCGATGAGGAGTCTTATAAGGAGGCACCGCCTTTTAGTCGTGGAGTTCGTGGAAAGCGGTCGAAGGAAAGGTTAAGTCAAGAGATAATACATTTTGGAAATTAATTCGCTGAGTTTGCTCAAAGTTCGCTTGTTGAAAGTTCATTTTTTAAACGTATCTCTTAACCCGAAATCACCCCCAACCATTCTAAAGCCACCTAAGCACCCAAACCCACATCCAAAGCCCATAAAACCAAAATAAATCAAACACCAAGCCCACCCTCCATTAGGCCCACGACCATAACACTAAAATTACCCCTCCTTACACTATTCCAACATGATTTACCCATATACCAAACTTACTTTAACCATTCCACCTCACTTTAACAAAATATTAAATAAATAACACTTCACTCATTCAATACCCATACCTCACCCATACTTCACTCATTCAAACCCATACCTCACCCATACTTCACTCATTCACACCCACACCTCACTCATTCAAGCCCATACCTCACTCATTCAAACCCATACCTCACTCATTCACACTTACACCTCCACTACACCATTTGCCTATATAAACCATCATTTTCCACCTTGAAACCCCTAACACATACCTAAGGAGATCAAACACATATCAAGAGATAACAAGCATACATTGATCAAACACTTAAGCATTTGGAGATCAAAACAGCCCCCTCACTTCCCTTACAAGTCACGCCCATACAACCCTCATCTCCAAGCCATTCACTGCCTCATTTAAGACCTGAAACACGCACATTCTTCCCCCCCACTGCAGCCCTCATTTCCACGCCAAATAGCCTCCTCATTCAGCCTCATTTCCACGCATATACTGACTCCATTATAGCCCTACACCTCACGCCAATCCAGCAGCAAAACAGCCCTATTCCAGCCTTATTTCACGCCCAAACAGTCCCATTTACACATCCCAGCCACTGCTCCACATAACCCCTGAAACTTGCGTCTAAACCACCCCATTTTAGCCCCTCAAACCAGTGCACGCAGCCCTCAAATCACCCTCTTTAATCACGCCCAAACAGCAGCTCAAACACACCCCAAACAGTCCCCAATTTGCCAAAACAGTGAATAAAAAACTGCACTTGAAAGTCTTCGAGAAACCGACCAAACGGGAGTCCAATACCCCTCAAGATTCACCAAAACATCCCATAATACACTGCCAACCAGTGAGCCAAGTGTGGAGAATTAAATCGCAGTGAAACGAACTCAAAACAGCGAACGAAATGGCAAAACAGTGAGCAAAACGTCAAAACAGTGAATCGGTGGAATCGTGGTGACTTAGCCTTTCCGACGGCCGTGTAACGCGCCTCCGAGCAACGACAAAAAAGGTTAGACCTGAGGGTTTATATCACAGAATTTTCTCACATTAAATAATGATTTAAAAATGTATTTTATGGCATTTTAACATGAGTAGTTAACTTGGCATGTTGTTGAAACTGGCTCACATGAAATAATGGTTTAAAATGTGTTTAATGTGTTTAATTAGTTTAGTATGTTGTATTAAATTTATTTGCATGAGATAATGATTTAGGAAATGTATTTTTATTTGTTTAGCATGAATGATTAGCTTGGCGCGTCATTTAGGATTAATTCACATGAAATAATGATTTAGAATGTTGTTTGAGCATGTTATTAGTTTACATGGAGTAATGACGTAGGAAGTATGTTTAATTAAATGGCTATTTAAGCATGTTATTTAGGATTAGTTTACATGAAATATTGACTTAGAATATGTGTTTAATAATGCTAGCATGAATAGTTAATTTAACATGTTAATTAATTTAGGTTACATAAATTAATAAGGTAGGATTGCATGTAATTTGTTTTTTCTGTCGCATGAATGTCATTAATTAGTACGTGATGTGGTTTTGAGTGAATGGAATATGTATTCTTTTTGTGGTATATTGGATGGAAACCCGGACATAAATTCCATAGCCGAATCCGAATGGACGGTAGTATGGTTTGCACTCGGGATACAACGCCCCGTACCACTTAAAAGACTCACATGTTTCATTTCACTCAAATTTGTATTTGAAGCATGATTAGATTGTTGTAATGTTGTTTTTACTTTCAAAGCATGTGAACTTAGATTTAGGCATGTATGTTGAGTAGACTTGGTTAAAATTATACAAATCCATTCATTACAAGTGACATAAGTAAGGGACCATTCCGAACCCAACGGTTTGAGGTCTTCCCTTGCGAGGGGTGAGTGCGGCCTTAAATCTCATTTTCCCGGTTCACACCGGGTGGCGACTCCATTATTCTCCGGTTTAGTCCTGCGGGCTACTCCGTACTCCCAACTAGGCCCTGAGTCTAGAACAGCATGCGTCGTCCAGTTTCTGTGTCTACAGTAAGGTCTATGATGAGTCGCACAAAGCTACCTATTTCCTTCTGGGTATATACATTGAACAGTGCAATACTTATTTGATTAATGTTCCGTCAAAGTCTGTTCAACAGACTCCGTATGAAATATGGACAGGAAAGAAACCAGGTTTCTCATTCCTGAAGATTTGGGGTTGCTGGGCATACATCAAACGTTTGGAAAGTACCAAACTAGAACCCAAATCAGATAAATGCCGATTTGTAGGATATCCTAGGGAAACCAAAGGATATTACTTCTATCACCCACAAGAGAACAAAGTATTTGTTGATCTACATGCAGTTTTCCTTGAGAAGGAATTCCTAAATGCAGTGATAAGTGAGAGGAAAGTAGAACTCGATGAAAATCAGAGTGATACTGTTTCTGGCACAGAATCCTTAACGGAATATGAACAATCCATCAGGGATGAGATTGTATCACAATCTTCGAATACAAAAGGACCGCGTAGGTCGGAGAGAGTCAGAAAACAACCTGAGAGGTATGGGTTTCCGATCTCACGTCATGTGGATATTAATATTATTGAGGAAGACAAACCAGCTACATATGAGGAAGCGATACAAGGTATCGACTCCGGTTTATGGCAAGAAGCCATGAATTCTGAAATGGATTCCATGTACACCAACCAAGTTTGGACACTGGTTGATGCACCAGAAGGCATAAAGCCTATTGGTTGCAAATGGGTCTTCAAGAGGAAGACCGACATGGATGACAACATACAAACGTACAAAGCTAGGCTTGTAGCGAAAGGGTATCGTCAACGACATGGTGTCGATTACGATGAAACTTTTTCACCCGTTGCCATGAATAAATCCATTCGGATAATGCTTGCTATTGCTGCATATTTCGATTACGAGATATAGCAGATGGACGTCAAAACCGCTTTCTTTAACGGAAACCTTTTGGAGGATGTTTATATGCAACAGCCTGACGGTTTTTTCATACCTAGACTTGCAAACAAGGTTTGTAAGTTAAATCGATCCATTTATGGATTGAAGCAAGCATCGCATTCTTGGAACCGACGTTTTGATGAGATCATAAAAGAATATGATTTCATTCAAAATGAGGATGATCCTTGTGTATATAAGAAGGTTAGTGGGAGCGCACTGACATTCATTGTCCTTTATTTGATGATGTATTGCTTATTGGCAATGACATTCCCATGTTAACATCGGTGAAAGCTTGGCTTTCATTTAAATTCTCCATGAAGGATCTGTGAGAAACAGCCTTTATTCCAGGAATAAAGATCTACCGGGATAGATCTAGAAAGCTGCTTGGACTCTCCCAGAGCACGTACATTGACAAAGTTTTGAAGAGATTCAACATGGATCAGTCCAAGAGGGGACTGTTGCCAGTGTCACATGGCGTTACTCTATCTAAGGACATGTGTCCTAAAACTCAAGATGAGAGAGACAACATGAGTCGGATATCGTTCGCCTCGGCAGTCGAATAGATCATGTATGCCATGATACGTACGCGACCTGATGTCTCGTATGCTTTGAGCATGTGTAGTCGCTATCAGGCCGATCCATGTGATAGTCACTGGATGGCGGTTAAGAATATCCTAAAGTATCTTAGAAGAACTAAGAATGCTTTCTTAATCTATGGAGATAGAGAACTTGAGGTAACTGGGTATACCGATGCAAGTTTCCAAACCGATAAAGAAAACTGTAAGTCGCAATCCGGGTACATATTTTGATTAAATAACAGAGAAGTAAGCTGGAAATATTCCAAGCAAGAGACTGTTGCCGATTCAACAACATAAGCAGAGTATATTGCTGCAGCTGAAGCAGCAAAAGAGGTAGTTTGGATCCGAAAATTCCTAATTGGATTAGGAGTAGTTCCGTTAGGAGCTGAGCCCGTTCCATTATATTGTGACAATAACGGGGCTATAGCGCAGGCTAAGGAACCGCAGTCTCATCAACGATCCAAGCATGTTCTTCGACGTTTCCATCTGATTCATGAGATCATACATCGTGGTGATGTGAAGATCGAGAAGGTCACATCAGAGGACAACATTGCAGATCCGCTGATGAAAGCTATTCCTCAGTTAAAGTTTGAGCGACATGTACATAGTTCAGGTATTAGATGCTTGAGTGACTGGCTATAGGCCAAGTGGGAGATTGTTAGACAATTATGACCCATAGCGTCACTATTTGTAAAAGACATTGTGGTTTTTGTACAAATTAATTATGTAGCAATGAAATTTCATTTTATCATTTTGTAATTTGATTACTTGAATATATAAATGATAAAAGTCCTTATGATTAGTTCCGGATTATAAGATATGAGACAGTATCAATCCATAAAGGTTTAATCATTAAATATCCTTAGTCGTTGTATTATCGAGACTGGGCATCGATAATGCGGAATAGACTAGTATTGCACTTGTGCGTGTAATGCAAGCGTAACGACATAGTTCTCATATATTTAAGTATTGGATACTTATGCAAGTGTGATAGGAGGTTGTGTTTACCGATGGTACAGAAACAGCTTCGCTCTGGATAGACCCCGCGAAATCCTATTGTTAGTATGACTATGTGTCTATGGGAATCCGCATCAGGGTAGGTGTATTTGGTCTTAACCTGAGACTTGCATCGCTAGTACTTGTGACTATCAATACGCTTTGGTTTTGGTCGTCTAGGACTTTAACAGGTTTTGTGTACGCCTCTTCTGGGTTGATTGAGAATCGTAGTGTATTGGGTGTGATGTCAAGAAGGAAGTATCACTTCAGTCATATGGAGATGATGATCACGCAGGGTTACAGAACTGGTACTCTAAATGGTTGCAACCATCGGGATAATATGACTTGGTCATGATTATCCCATTAAAGAGACTAGTTACTTGTAATCCGATATATGCTTCGTACGGGGTAGACATTATTCCAACCTCAAGCCTTGAATGTGACATCCGATACTGGATTGCAATACGCAATACTACGTATACTACGCCTAATATAGATTATATATTCCATTAAGAATATTTCTGGAGAATTAGGTAGGCACGGTGCTTTGCTAGAAGCCAACCATATCTCGTAAATTGGTAAAAACATAGTACGAGGTACGTACGTGTTCAGATAGTCCGACGACCGAATTTACTACCAACATATCCAGGGATCTCTTAGGTCGCTTCCCGAAGATTCACCGATGATGAATGATTCGAACTTAATTAATCTGGGATTAATTACGGAGAGATTTTATCTGGGATAAAATACTATTTGAATAGAGAGAACAATTAATTTGGAATTAATCGATAAAATAATATATTCGATACATTAAACGAAATTAGATTTTGAAGCGGAATTAAAATTAGATTTTAATTCGTGCTAAAGAATTAATTTAGAATTAATTCGCTAGCGACGTGAAAAATAATTTTGCTTGGCATTATTATTTAATTAAATTTGATTTAATTACGTCGCAACGGAAAATTCATTAATTCGGAATTAACGAACCCGAGCCCGGTATGTGTTTGCGAGGCCACTCTGATTTTGAATCTAGTGCGGCCGCAAGTCACATCGCTCGTCACATCACATGTCACTTTAGTGATGGATGTCAAGTCACCTTTTGGTGAATGACAACCAGTCACTATTCATGATGTTGGTTGTTGAGAGCAATTAATGCCATTTTGGCTCCAAAATTGGATTTGCTTTTTGGAAAAGCTATTACCAAATTTTGGTAACACTTTTGCATTATTATTTTTGGAAAACAAAATCAAACAAACAAAACTCTATTTCTCTCTCAAACCTCACATTGCCGTAAGCCTTATTGAAGAACAAGAAGGATTGTTTTTCTTTTTCTTCACTTGCTAGCACATTCAAGGATCATTCAAGGTGTTAGGGAAACCCACCTTTGAGCTTAGAATCAACACAAAGCTTGGAGCTTGGATTCAACTCTTCAATAAAAGGAGCACTTTGGCCGAATACTTGGAGGAATTTTGTGTTCATCGTCTTCAACCATCCGATCTTTGTAAGTATGATTCTGTCATACTTCTTATATCTATTCACATGTTTTTTTATGCTTAAATGACTTTGGGACAACTTTAGAAACCAACACCCAGGGGTATCATATATCATTGGGTTCCAACTATTGGATCACTGTAAAGTTGGAACGGTCAATTAAAAAAAATATAATCGCCGATAATAAAATTTAAATATAAAAGCCTCTCTCTACACCAAATTCCCCCAAACTTCTCTCTCTCCATCGATCTCTATCTCTCTCGAACAGGAGGACAAATTTCCCCCAAATTTCTTACCCTAAAAATTGACACACGCCGACGCTGTTTCACGGGTTTCGCTTCATCGTTGCTGGTAAACTCTTTTGCTGCTACACTTCATCTTTTACGACGTCGTTGGATTTTTATGGTTGGTAAATCTTGATTACACTACATCCTTTATAACTTTAGTCATTTAATATTTTTCTCTTGTTTGGAATCTTGCATGCAAGTTGTGTTTTTGTCAATTTTTTTTACCTAGTCTCATTTCCAAGTTTTTTTTTGTTTCTTTATAGTTTCACCTGCAAAATCTGTTTCCTCTGCTCAACTCTGTCACTACTTTACCACATTTGTTCAGCGTTGTTGCTGGAAGAGTTCAAAAACATGTGATATTTTTTTTTTGGAACCATATCAATGACATTGAATTTTTAGCGTTTAATGCTTGTTTGTGAAGTAGGATTTTGGTTTCTTCATTTGTTTATCTTCGAATCGTATCAGTAGCCTTGAATTTTTAGTGTTTACTGCTTTTTTTTAAGTGAGATTTTGGTTTTTTCGTTTGTTTAGCTAAGAAAGTGAGAGAAAAAAGCAAGAAAAATTTAAACCCCAAGCCTTGTTTTAAGGATCTTTGACATTAATAATATCATTGTTTCATCTTTTTTTGTTGTTGTACAAGTCATTTAATTTTTGTTACGCTGGTTATATTGTTGACATGATAATACAGTCACGTTGATGACTCGTATAGCAACTGAAAGGTCTTGTATGAGCTGTAGATTAAACAAAAATATTATTATGGGTTATGAAGATGTGTATAATATTTGTTTTTATGTACAAAAATAGTAGCAGGGTGAATATCTCTGTGTTATTTTTTAGAGTTTGGCTGACCTTTTGATTAGGAGGAACATGCTAATTGGTTTATTATAATGTGTGTTGTTGTTGCATTTTTTTTAAAAAAAATCAGGCCCTATCTTTGATTTTAAAAATTAAACATAATATAACTCCAATTCCCTTATTTCAGAATTTTTTTATAGAATCTTACCCACAAAACACACAAGCACTTATTGATTTTCTGTAGTGTCCATTTGTAGACTTCATAATTCATAGTCTTTAAAATATTGAAGTTGAATATTGTAGTTGTTTTGGTTTATTTTTACTGGTTAATCATGTTCTGATTTTTCTAGTTAAGCATGTAATGTTTAATTTTTCACCTAATTTTTTTAATTGTATTGGTTATTGAATTCTAAATCTTCAGATGTTGATAGTTCTTGTTGTGTACAAATATAATGTTTCTTGCCATTTTTCGTCGAGGAAAAGTATGCATTTGTAAAGATTTAGACATTTTCAGATTAGGCATTATAATGATGTTATGAAAAAAATTACAAATGTGTACAGATTGGACTATGTTTTTGTTAAGCTTCATATTGGACTATATATATTTTCAAATTAGGCATTAAAATTCTTTTATATTGTTTGTCGTTGCATGTCCAACTTTCGTGTATAGTGTGATTGTTGGTTTCTATTAAGGTCCCAAGATCATAAACAAGCATGAAATATGTGCGAATACAAATCAACGAAGTTCCAGAATACTCACATCGATCGGTTGAGCGACGCTTTGACGAACAAAATCAAATTCTGCCTCTTTGGACTGTCACGGCAGTTCACTGCCACTGCCCTCCAAGTTCGGCCATGGGTGCTCCTTCTTCAAGCTCCGAACTTCGTTGAACGATTCCCGGCTCATGGGTAGACTTCCCTATCACCTTCACATGTCTCGTAAGTGTGCTAGCACTTGTGATTTTGCCACAAAATTCCACTCTGGCTTCCTTTCACTGTCTCGGCAGTGAGCAAACCAGAGGAGAGAAAAATGAAGCCCTTGGCGTGAGAAGAGAGAGATGAAGAAGTGAGAGTGTGTTGGTTATTTTGTGTATCTAATACCAAAAATAATTAAAAGTCAATTACCTATATCAAATAAAGGTAAATAGCCTTTTAATTAATCCAACAACTCACATCAACCATCACACTTGAGTGTCAAACACTCAAACATCAACTCACATGAATCAATCAAATCAAGTGACAAGTTGTCACATCACTCAAAGTGACATGATTTGACGCTTGATGTGACGCTAGATGTGACTAGCGATTTGACGCTTGATTTGACTTGCGTGCCGCACTCGAATTCGAAATGCGAATGCACTCGCAAATAATCTCGGGCTTGGGTTCGCTAATTCCAAATTAACGAATTTTCTGTTGCGTCGTAATTAAATGATTACGCCTAGCGAAGTCACTATTCACGTCGCTAACGAATTAATTCTAAATTAATTCGTTCGCCCTAATTAAAATCTAATTTTAATTCCGCGTCATAATCCAATTTCGTTTAATATATCGAATATATTAATTAATCGATTAATTCCAAATTAATCATTATCTCTCTTTAATTGATATTTTATTCCAGATAAAATATCTCCGCAATTAATCCCAGATTAATTTTCTCTCTCTTCTAATTAATCCCAGATTAATTTAGAGTGTGAGTCATACGTCATCGGTGAATCTTTGGGAAGGGACCCATGAGATCCCCGAATATGTTGGCAGTAAATTCGGTCGTCGGACTATCGGAACACGTAAGTACCAAGTACTACGTTTATACCGATTTACAAGACAAGGTTGGCCTCTAGCAAAGCGCCATGCCTACCTAATTCTCCAGAAATATCCTTACAGGAATAAATGATCTATATCAGGCGTAGTATACGTAGTATTGCATATTTCTGTCAAGTATCGGATGATCACGTGCTAGGCCTGGGGCTGGAATTGTGTCTGCCCCGTACGAAGCACATGTCGGATGTCTGGTAACTAGTCTCTATAATCGGATAAACATGACCTTGTCATTTTATCCCGATGAATGCAGTACTTAAGAGTACTAGAACCGTATCCTACGTGACCATCATCTCCACTATGACTGGAGTGATACTTCTATCTTGACATCACACCCAACACACTACGATTCTCAATATACCCAGCATTGGCGTACACAGAACCTGTTAAAGCCCTGGACGACCGCAACCAAACTATATTGATTGTCGCAAGTATTAGCGGTGCAAGTCTCAGGTTAAGACCAAATACACCTACCTGATTTCGGACTTCCATAGACACATTGTCATACTACCAATGGAATTCCGAGGGGGTCTATCCAGAGCGAAGCTGTTTTCCATACCATCGGTAAAACACAACCTCCTATTACACTTGCATGAGTATCCTATACCCAAATATATGAGAACTATGCCGTTGAGCCCTCAAAACGCGCACAAGTGTAATAATAGTCTTTTACGCATTTATCGATGTCCAATCTCGATAATACTCTGACTAGGGATATTTAATGATTTATCCTACGTGGACTGATACTGTCTCATATCATTCTCCGTCCAGGAACAAATCACAAGGACCTCTCATCATTTATACATCTCGGTGATCTAATCACAAATGATAAGAGTGCAATCTCCTTTGTCACATAGTTAATTTTACATCAACACCATGATCTGTACAAATAGTGACGCTATGGGTCATAATTGTCCAACAATCTCCCACTTGGCCTATAGCCAATCACTCGAGTGTCTTACACCTGAACTATGTACGGTTGGCTCAAACTGTAGAGAAATGGCTTTCGTCAGCGGATTTGCATGATTATCGTCTGATGCGATTTATACGATCATCACATCGCAACGATGTATGATCCGAAAGAATCAGATGAATAGTTGAAGTATGTATCTGGATCGTTGATGAGACCATTAATTCTTTAGCCTGTGCTCAAGCCTAGCTCAGTTGCAAACAAAATTATATCTAATCTAATTTGATTTTGTTATCGACCCAGAAGGCTTCTATTGTTGCCTCAGCTGCAGCAATAACCCGCATTTGTTGTTTATACGCTAACAGTATCTTGCTTGGAAGATTTCCAGCTCATTGTTCCGTTATTCAAACTGTATAGTACCGTTTGCGACTTTTAGTCGTCTTTATCGGTTTAGGAAACTTGCAGTAGTGATCCCAGTCACTTCAAGTTCTCATTCTCCACAGATTAAGAATGTATCCTTAGTTCTCTAAGAAACTAACGGATGTTCTTAACATCAATCCAGTGACTATCACTTGGATTGGCCTGTTTGTGAATCCATATGCTCAAAGCGTATGAGACACCAGGTCGCGTATATTTTTCAATGTACGAGTTCTCGGAGAGTTTTCTCGAAAGCCAAGCTTTTACCGATTATTATTTTGGGAATATCATTTCCAAGAAATGACATATTATCATTATTGTATAGGACATTATTGTCAGTGCGCTCCCATTAACCCTCTTATATACAAAATAATCATTTCGTTTTGAATTAAATCATAAACCATTATGATCACATCAAAACGACAATTCGATGAACCTAATGCTTGCTTCAATCCAAACATTGATCGAATAACCCGCAAACCTTGCTTGTTAGTTTTGGTACGATAAAACCACCAGGATGTTGTAAACATCCTCCAGAAGGTTTCCTTTTCAGGAAAGCGATTTTCCCGTTCAGCTGACATATTTCATAAATGAAACATGCAGCGTCCAGCAAACATTATCCAAATGGATTTACCGTGGCAACATGTAAAAGGTTGAATCGTAATCAACACAATGTTCATAACGATACATTTCCGTTAAAAGCCTAGCTTTATTCGTTGGTATGTTGCCATCCATGTATGTCTTCCTTGAAGACTTATAAGTACCAATAGGCACAATGCCTTGCGGTACATCAACTAGTTCTAAACATGTTGATATACATGGAATCCATTTCGGACTCATGGCACTTTTCCATAATAGAGAGTCGATACCTTGTATCACTTCCTTATACGTAGTCAGTTGGTATACCTCAAAAGATTGACATCTTTATGAGGTGAGATCAGAAACCCATACCCCAGGTTGTTTTCTGACTCTCTTCGACATACGTGGTTCTTGTGTATACGAAGATTAATGGTATAGTTTCATCCTTGATGAACTATACCATGTTTCATTAAGGATCGGTGCCTTGAATAGTATTACTCTGGTTTTCATCGAGTTTTCTATCCTCCCACTTACCACTGCATATCGGTATTCCTCTTAGGAAAACCGCATGGTGAGCAACAATTAATATTCTCATGTGAGATGTTTAAGTACTATACTTATGGTATCCCTAGGATATGTTACAATTGGCACTTATCTAATTTGGGTTTTAGTTTGGTATCATCCAAACGTATGCCTAGCATACCCAAATATTCAGGAATGAGAAACCTAGTTTCTTTCCTGTTAATATCTAATATGAATCTGTCAAATAGATTTTAATGGAACCTTATTCTAATTAAGTTCTGCACTGTTTATGCTTATCCGTTGAAGGAAATGGTAGCTCAGAGCGACTCATGATTAACCTTATCATGTCCAACAAAATTCGGTTACTCAGTTCGGACACACCGGTCAAACTGACGTGTTCCGGAGGAATCCTCATTTGAAAGAATACTTTTCTCTTTCAAGTATATCAGAAACTTATTGCTTAAGTATTTTCATTACGGTCTTACCATGACGGTTTAATAATTTAGCCGATCTGTTTGTCTATTTCGTGTCGAAAACTCTAAAAGTTTCTGATTTGTGTTCTTCAAAATAAACACATAACCATAATGCGATGCCACATCCGTAAGGTCACAAAATATTCATATCCACATCTAGCCTAGCTAGATATGGGCCCACTTGCTTCACTATGAACTAGGGCTAACAGATCGGTGGCATTTTCACTTTTACCAAGTAAATAGTATTTTACGCACATTGCCCAATAAACTAGATTCGTAGACTTTATTTTACTAGATCAAATCAGTCCTAGTATCCACTCTTCAAAAGTGTGGATATACGAGTCTTGTTTAAATTGCGTCCCAAACAACAATGCCACAAAAGTTTCATCTGATCAAATCAGTTTGAGCTATTTGTTTGTCATGTTATATATTTGAGATTTATTATATATTAAAAATATAAATTCTGTTATTCACATCTAATGTGTTTATCTCAATATCATTCTTTATATAATGAAACACTATAGTGTTCTAGAATATAAAGGTTCACCCGCAGCGGGTTAAACACTGATATAAAGATAAGTGTTCTAGTCAAACTAGTTACATTATAACAGTTTCCTAATTTTAGTATATTCCCGAAGGGTAGTTCCTAAACTTAGTATCTACTACGTTAAAACAGCGACTTTCGTCCCGTTTCCAATTCGCAGATAATCTCTATTGAAGTTAGTATCCTGCTCAAAGCAGATTCTGAACATCAATATATATTATGTATCACACTAAGTATCTAAAATCCAATTTTAATACTAGTAGTGAACATAATTATGACAAATATATTTGAAGTCAGAGCCTTGCTCGTCTTCAATTCCTTCATGTCTGCTTTGTCCAAACGGCAGTCACGCTTCCGCGATCCCGTTTGCCACAATTTAGGCAGACATTTTGGGATATGTCCTTTATCTTCCCAGAAGATTATAATGATTTTGTCTTTGCCCTTTTCAACACTCCAGAAGCCTTTGGGCAAGCCTCGGGTTTCTAGAATATCGAAGTAAGGTGCGCCTTACGCTACTTGCCTAATTGCAAACTTTGACTTTGTCTCCTTAGAATAGTCATTAACTCTCCAAGAATTAAGTATTGCAATTTAGTACTTCTAAAATATAAGTATAGATTTATGAAGATCCTTCAATTTCATTATCATACTTTAAGGACCTAATCCTTAGTTCTGATTCAGAAATTAGGGAGTCTACTGCGACAAGCATAATGGATTAAACACTTAAGTTATCATCACATAAATCTTCCAAAGATTATGCTCTACTATTTGCTTAACTCTCGGGCTTAGGCCTAATATGTTATTTTATCAAATAAACTAACTTATTAGTTTCCAGGACCATCCTGAAATTTTATTCCCAATTTGAAAATTAAAGTCGTTTAATACATTTTCCTCAGGATTATGTTTTAAACACTATCTTTCATTTTAATCTTGATTCTAATAGTCCAACTATTTAATCAACGATTTAGGTACTATTTAATAATGATTACAATAGTCCAACTATTTAATCAACTATAATTTAATAGATTAAAATCAATTATATTGATTACTATAATCCAATTATAAAATCAACTATAAATGAATAGTTTGAATATAGTCCAACTATTTATTAAAAACAACATTTAAATATTAGTCCAACTAACATTTAATACATTTGACAAATGATATTTGTTTGAGCGCGTATGGCAAGTAATTAAACGAATATTGTAAATTCAATTCTTGCCTCCCACTATTTTTCGGCGAGCCTCTAACCCTCTGTCGAGTACTCGGGAAACCATGTTTCCTAGCGGGCTAGGATCCCGTTAAATATCACACAATCTTGACTTTGGCCAACAAATTGTATGATACTTAACTAGGTAGATCTCTAAGATCGATTGGATCCAATCCAATTCCTAGATCCGGTAGGGGGACATCCAAGTCTGAAACATATATCTCATATATGCCAATACATCCAATGTATTACCTAACCTTTTTCCTCTCTGAATCAACTAAGCCTTGGCTTTGGCACAACAAACTTAGTGATCTCAGTTAAGCGCGACCCATTGACCATGGAAAGCTCGTAATCAATGTCGATGGACAAGAAGTGGTCTTGACTTTGGCCAACAAACCACAACTTGGACAAGACACCAATATGGAACAAAGCCTTCGTGATTCAAACACATCCTTGACGGACAAAGGCCTTGACTTTGGCCAACAAGCCAATGCCAGTCTCGGATCTTGAGTGAGAATCATTAAATGGAAGGAAAGACGCTTAATATTTTGCGAGGGTTTTTCGAGTGCAAATTGGTAACCAATTTATTATCTTTGTTAAAGTCTCATCATCATACACCCTTAAACATGCATTCTAAACACATAATAAAGCGCGTATAAATAAATAATAATGATATGCGGATGGATACTTTACACATTGATCCTAGATCAAATCTCTCTCTTTCTCTCTCCCGCTAGCACAAATATTTCTTCTACCCGTTACACTACACTTCTAAAGAAACCTCATTTACATTGAGGGGAATAAGTGAGAAGAGAATACAAAGAATATGGAGGTATAAGGCTGGACACGCAGGTCCAATTAATAAATGAAATTTATTACAACAATTTCTAAAATTGTCCCACCCATCTAATATCCATCTGATATACATTATTCTTGCATCGCAACCATGTATTCACACAAGCATGTTATCAATCAATCTAATCAAATTAATTAATCTGATAATTAGTGACCATCCAATGTTCAAACAACGATTTGATTTTGCACGAGTCAAACTCGTTTTGGCGAATAAGTACTCAAAGTACGAATTCTCGAATTAAATTAAACTACATAATTAATCCATTTCAATTTGTATTTAATACTAATTCGCTATTAATTCCAAATTAAATACTACACTTATTAACGAACCTATACGACTTAAATTCCAAATTTAATCATTACGGGTCTCAAAGCCCGATTAATGTCCAACGTTAATTCAATTAAAGTCCAATGGGCTTTTAATTAATTTCATAAGGCGTGGAATTTTGGTCAACTCGGGTCGAACCCAATAACCAAAGTCCAATCCGGGAATTACCCCATAAGCCCAAAAATCAATTTTGGCCCATTAGGCCCAATTAAACTTTAAAGGTCCATTAAGTCGCATTTGGGCTTTATGGATGCGGTTTTGGGCCCAATTGGATCCAATCCATTTGGCCTAAACCTAACTTGGTACAACCAAGCCCAATAAGCCCATTTACAACACAACAAGCCCAAATCCAATTTAAGTCCCAAATAATCAAATTACCAAATTCCAAATTCATAATTTAATTACTTAAAGTGTATAACACAATTAATTAACCAATTCAATATTTCCAAAATACCAATTAGCTCAATTAATCATTATCATCATCATCATCACATGTCCAACACATTTTGATTAAAATGAAACCCAATTTTACATGCTACATGTCTCGGCCAAATGGGATTTTCCAAATCAATTCGGTTTCAATCAAATTAAATCTGCAATCAACATTTCCCAATTGTTTCCAACTCATCCAATGAATCAAAAAACAAAAAATCACCAAGACATTTAGGGCTAGTGTATTCGGCCAAGCCTAATAATTTTGGGCGAATTTGTTCCAAACAAGATTTGATCAAATTGATCCAATCAATCTTAAATTAAAACACATTTAAGCATATTCATTCATCCAATTTCAGAAAATCATGCTCAAAATCATTTTACCTAAATTTGAAGCCCTAAACATTTCATGCTTTAACCTTGCTCTGATACCATTGTTGGTTTCTATTAAGGTCCCAAGATCATAAACAAGCATGAAATATGTGCGAATACAAATCAACAAAGTTGTGGAATACTCACATCGATCGGTTGAGCGACACTTTGACGAACAAAATCAAATTCTGCCTCTTTGGACTGTCACAGCAGTTCACTGTCACGGCAGTTCACTGCCACTGCCCTCCAAGTTCGGCCATGGGTTCTCCTTCGTCAAGCTCCGAACTTCGTCGAACGATTCCCGGATCATGGGTAGACTTCCCTATCACCTTCGCATGTCTCGTAAGTGTGCTAGCACTTGTGATTTTGCCACAAAATCCCACTCCTGCTTCCCTTCACTGTCTCGGCAGTGAGCAAACCAGATGAGAGAAAAATGAAGCCATTGGCGTGAGAAGAGAGAGATTAATAAGTGAGAGTGTGTTGGTTATTTTGTGTATCTAATACCAAAAATAATTAAAAGTCAATTACCTATATCAAATAAAGGTAAATAGCCTTTTAATTAATCCAACAACTCACATCAACCATCACACTTGAGTGTCAAACACTCAAACATCAACTCACATCAATCAATCAAATCAAGTGACAAGTTGTCACATCACTCAAAGTGATATGATTTGACGCTTGATGTGACGCTAGATGTGACTAGCAATTTGACGCTTGATTTGACTCGCGTGCTGCACTCGAATTCGAAATGCGAATGCGCTCGTAAATAATCTCGGGCTCGGGTTTGCTAATTCCAAATTAATGAATTTTCTGTTGCGTCGTAATTAAATGATTACGCCTAGCGAAGTCACTATTCACTTCGCTAACGAATTAATTCTAAATTAATTCGTTCGCCCTAATTAAAATCTAATTTTAATTCCGCGTCGAAATCCAATTTCGTTTAATATATCGAATATATTAATTAATCGATTAATTCCAAATTCATCATTATCTCTCTTTAATTGATATTTTATCCCAGATAAAATATCTCCGCAATTAATCCCAGATTAATTTAGAGTGCGAGTCATACGTCATCGGTGAATCTTTGGGAAGCGACCCTTGAGATCCCCATATATGTTGGCAGTAAATTCGGTCGTCGGACTATCCGAACACGTAAGTACCAAGTACTACGTTTATACCGATTTACAAGACAAGGTTGGCCTCTAGCAAAGCGCCATGCCTACCCAATTCTCCGGAAATATCCTTACAGGAATAAAGGATCTATATCAGGCATAGTATACGTAGTATTGTGTATTTCTGTCCAGTATCGGATGATCACATGCTAGGCTTGGGGCTGGAATTGTGTCTGCCCCGTACGAAGCACATGTCGGATGTCTGGTAACTAGTCTCTATAATCGGATAAACATGATCTTGTCATTTTATCCCGATGACTGCAGTACTTAAGAGTACTAGAAACGTATCATACGTGACCATCATCTCCATTATGACTGAAGTGATACTTCCGTCTTGACATCACACCCAACACACTACGATTCTCAATATACCCAGCATTGGCGTACACAGAACCTGTTAAAGCCATGGAAGACCGCAACCAAAGTATATTCATTGTCACAAGTATTAGCGGTACAAGTCGCAGGTTAAGACCAAATACACCTACGCTGATTTCGGACTTCCATAGACACATAGTCATACTACCAATGGAATTCCGAGGGGGTCTATCCAGAGCGAAGCTATTTTCCGTTCCATCGGTAAAACACAACCTCCTATTACACTTGCATGAGTATCCTATACCCAAATATATGAGAACTATGTCGTTGTGCCCTCACAACGCGCACAAGTGTAATACTAGTCTTTTACGCATTTATCGATGTCCAATCTCGATAATACTCTGACTAGGGATATTTAATGATTTATCCTACGTGGACTGATACTGTCTCATATCATTTATACAAATAGTGACGCTATGGGTCGATAATGACTGAGCAATCCATTTTGAGATTTATACAAAATCTTCAAGATGTTGTAAACATCCTCCAAAAGGTTTCCTTTTAGGAAAGCGATTTATCGGTTCGGCTGCTATATTTCATAAATGAAACATGCAGCATCAGCAAGCATTATCAAAATGGATTTAACGTGGCAACAGGTAAAAGATTTCGTTGTAATCAACACAATGTTGATAACGATACATTTTCAATTACAAGCCTAGCTTAGTGATCATTTATACACTTCCCATGAACAAATCACAAGGACCTCTCATCATTTATACATCTAGGTGATCTAATCACAAATGATAAGAGTGCAATCTCCTTTGTCATATAGTTAATTTGTACAACAACACCATGATCTATACAAATAGTGACGTTATGGGTCATAATTGTCCAACAGTGATGAATTATCACATGTAGAAATATCTATCAACAAGTTTGTCAAGTTTATACTTTTGTTGGAAACTAAAAACCAAATTTACATGTAGAAATAGCTATAAAATAACTACCAAAGTAAGCATAATTTTTGTTGTTCATTGATGTTGTACATTGAAATTAACTTATTTATTCTTTTTCGGGTGTATTTCTAACCGTTTGTTTGAGGGCTGGTCACTGGCTGCTTATTGATAATTGTGTTGTTATTGAATTCTAAATCTTTAGATGTTGATAGTTCTTGTTGTGTACAAATGCAATGTTTCTTTGCATTTCACGGGTTTGCGAAGCTTCGAATTTTACGTGTCTGTGAAGCTTTTTTCCAACTTTAAATTAGCTTCTTGTTGATGTATTTCTAATCCACCATCTATGTAATTTGTTGTAAACATAATGGCTAAATGAAAGAGGAATGAAACGAATGATCAACCCCGTGGACCAAGCAAGCACGCCTGGTGCTATTACTAGTAAGTTACTAGTTAATGATGGAGTTAGTGCTTTGTGTGCCAATCCGATTTGTATATTTTATTATTTATTAATAAAATTACTATATTTTTCATTTCATACCTCATTAATGGTATTGTCATTATGCGTATTAGATTGATGTATAGATATGCTAAGAATGACATCGACCTTAGAATAGTCATGACACTAGGTATAAATTATTCTTAAAGTAAATATTCCTAGTCGTTGGTTTTGGAATACAGTCGAATTCCTATAACCTAGAAGACTAGCACATGTCGTATATTGGAATTGGAGTTCCAATGGTTTAACGCAATGTACCATGAGTTTTGGAAACTCGTATAGACATGTGGGTATCTGTTGGAGCGAATACTGAATGACTGACCGGTGCGTAATCACACGCGTATAACGCAAGCGCACATATTGTTCAAGTAGTATAAAAAGTATCGATCCCACGAGGACTTAATACATAATCTATTAATTTTATGAGGTCAAATGATTACTAGTATCTAACATGTTGATTGATTGATTTGAAATGGTGATGATTTTAAATTTAAAAACAAGTAAATAAAATTGCACGAAAGTAGGTTTAAGAAAATTCAATATTAGGAAACTATCTAGGGTTGTGAATCTTTCTAATATCTTTTAAAAGATGAAGTGGTTATTTCATGTTTGTGCAATATATTGGTCAGACGCAAATACCCAGTATAACCCAATTGAACCATATGTCTATGTCAACCAAATTACCTGGATTCATTAAGTTTAAGTTCCAATTATGGCTACCCATACCTGACAGGTATATGTCTATACTGTAAGGAAATCTATTAAAGGGTTATCTATCCTCAAGGAAGATCGTGGGCTATTAAGTCTAAGGATGAAACCTAAAATTCCTTGTCAAGTTTATTTTAGATTTACCAGATCAATCTTATTAGTGGCCAATTAACAAGACGCATTAAGCTTAAGACTTAATAAGTAAACCTTTAAATTACCCAAACTATAAAATAACACCTTATAAACCGGTGATATTAGAATTCATCACAACCCCAGATAACTAACTTAGTTACGACACATAACTAGGGCTAGTAAAATAAAAGACATAAAGTAAAAATGCTGAAAAGTAATTGCGATAAAGTAAAAGCTGAAAAGTAAATTACAATAAAATAAAATGCTAAGGTAAAAGGATCAACTTTTACTATTTACTATTTAGATATCTCCCTTAATATAATATATTAACTTGTGA
The DNA here is from genome assembly GCA_019454045.1 of Zanthoxylum bungeanum. Taxonomy (NCBI): domain Eukaryota; kingdom Viridiplantae; phylum Streptophyta; class Magnoliopsida; order Sapindales; family Rutaceae; genus Zanthoxylum; species Zanthoxylum bungeanum. Next base: position 27,855 of record SKCR01038561.1, on the reverse strand, counting down.
TTATTTTACCAACCAGCCATATAGGCGGTAACCTGATTAAGTCAAATTAAGTCCAACCAGCCATAAAGGCGGAACCAAAATAAACCTGCCATATAGGCGGAAAGAAAGTTTAATTACCAACCGACCAATCTGGCGGTATCCTTGCTTAGTCAGGTTTAAACCAGTTTAAAATGAATGACCAACCGACCAATATAGCGGTATCCTTATTAAGTCAAGTTTTAAATAGTGAATATATTATAATTAAGGGAGATTAATCTAAATAGTAGTAGTAAAAGAATTACCTTTCACTCTAGCAGGAGGGAAGTTACCTCCTAATGTTGAATAGTAAAAACTGTAAAAGTAAAGAAAGTAAATTACTATTATTACAAAACATAATTAAAATTAATTATAAAACTGAAATTTAAAAGAAACTAGATAGAAAACTCCCTATTTAATCAGAGAATTCAGATAGGAAGGTACATCTGAAACTGAAATTTTGAGCTCTATTTATAGGCGTCAATAAGTGCCACGCGTCGCGACGCGCATGTTTCTTCTTGCGTCGCGACGCGCTGACGTGTCAACACGTGATTGGTCCATTTCAGATTCTTATATGCCATGTGTCAATTTGGATAATTGAGTCAATAATTGAGCTGACATGATGATGATGTGGCACTGACATGGTGAAACGTGGCGAAAGTGATTGTCGGCACCATAGAATTGTGACACGTGGCACGCTTTGATTGGCTGATGATGATGTGGCTGACACGTGGTAGGTTGACTCGGTCTTCTGCTGACGTGGATGATGACGTGGTTGACACGCAGGATGACACGGTTTGACATGTGGCGATGGCGATTGTCGGCACCACAGAATGATGACACATGGCACGTCGCACGTTAGCAGATCGATTGTGATGTTGACACGTGGCACGGTGCACGGTGCACATTTGCAAAGTCTGGCGCACGTTAGCAAAGCCAAACTTCTCAGATTCTGACATGTGTCCCCTGCGCACGTTAGTAAAGTCTGGCGCACGTTAGGCATCGCGACGCAGTCTGCGCGTCACCACGCGCCAAATGACCAAAATGCCATTTTGTGCATTTTTCACTATTTTGGCCCTAAATCACCTCCAGAGGGTCCTAAAACTTTATTTATCTACAAAATAATACAAAACACATCAAAATATTCACAAAACTCAAGAAATTATACAAAATATTAGGTCAAATGAGTGGGAAATAGTGATATATTTACCACTCATCACACCCCCAAACCTAACATTTTGCTAGTCCTCGAGCAAAACACAGAATAAAATAACATAAACTTCTTTAAAATAAAATTTAACTAAACCACTTTCGTAGGGATCACGGTTGCATTTAGCGTATGCAACAAGCCTTTAAACCCCTAGGTGTCCCTAGTGGACGAGTTGTAGTCTCGTGAGGGTTTACAGCAATGATACCCACAAACATTTTACAAAAGTAGAATGGTAATGAAACTAATGCACACAAAAGCAAAAATACAAGAGAAATGAGAATAAAGAAGTTAGTGACTAATATGGTGAAACTTCTACTCCAAGTCACTAGTTGTTTTCTTTCTTTCTAAATTACTGAATAAGTAAATTCTCCGGTTATATTTACCATTCTCCATATACATAGCCAACAAAATATTAAACAACTCATTTTTTCCCACAACAGTCACAAGTGCAGTTGATAAGAGTTTTATCAGAATTCACACCTTTTTGTAGCAATGGAATAATTTTTCTGAATTGTTTTTTTATTTTTCTTTGATTTTTGATTTTTTTATTTATATACAATATCTTCCATCTATGTAGCGAGTGTTGGGTTGGTGGCTCCCAAACCAGTTGGCTTTAGGGCACCAGGTGTTAAAACACCCCTACGGACTTAATTACTCAGACTTCAGATATATATATTTTTGCAACATCATTGATCCATGTAACGAGCTTTGGGCCAGTGACTCCCAAACCGATTGACTTTAGGGCACTAGGTGTTAAAACACCCATACAGACTTAATAACTCAGATCTCAGACGTTTTTTTTTTACTCCATTGCTTTTTGAGATGCTTCCTCCAATTAAACTAGAGCACCGAATATTACAAACTTTTCAATTATAGCTCATGTCCGTATGTTACCATGCATATTGATAATACCTGGCAACTGAGCATATGAAGATTCATTTTAGTCAGTATTATGGAGAATTCACAAATTAAATAATTCAAAAGGAAATAAACAAAAGTTGACTTGATCCGAAATAGGTTTGAGATACGTCTCAAGAGTGGAAACTCCTTACACATCTATCTCTTACCAATTTCACCTTTTTAGTCAAAATAAAAACAAAAACGCAAAATGTTTTTGTAATTTTTGAAAAATTTTCAAATTATTTGTATTTTTCGAAAAATTTTGGACTAAAAATAAAAAACAACACACAACTAAAAAAAAAGATACTAATCAACTAATTTCCTCCCTCAAACCTAAATGAGACATTGTCCCCAATGTCTTAAACAGTAGAATAAAAGTTTAGAAGATAGTACCTGGTTAACTGAAATTCTACACGAAAAGTTAAAGGTTAAGATCCAGATTAATCCGACGCCTCTTACCACGATCTTCCTCGGACCAATTTATCTTTGAAATGATAGGGTCAATTTGTGGTTCATAGGCTAAGATTTGGTCAATTAGATCCGGAGCAGTTCTGGCAGTGAATATGAGTTCTTTTAAAGGTTTTGACACGAACCCATTTCTCCGGGCATCATCAAGAAACACACAAAGAAAATCATAAAATCCTTCAACGTTGTACAGTCCAAGCGGTTTCTGGTGTATGTTTAGGTTCGCCCAAGATAACACTGTAACAATTTGCTCCAATATACCCAAGCCACCTGGCAAAGCAATAAAAGCATCAGCACAGTTAATCATTTCTACCAATCATTCAGACATACCTGGCACGATCAGTTCCTCTCCGTTTGATGGTCCAATAAGATTTGCTTCTGTCAAGGGTTTTGGGATGATTCCCAAAACGTGACTGTCTCCTTCCTGTACAGCCTTTGAAACGATCCCCATAAGTCTAAGATTGGCTCCGCCATATACTAAGTGCATATTCCTTGCAGCTAAGACTCGACCCAATTCATGTGCTACTTCTTCGTATTGTGGCTTAACACCAACACTAGTACCGCAAAACTGATGAGTGGTAATTATATCACTATTTCCCACTCATTTAACTTAATATTTTGTACAGTGTCTTGGGTTTTATGAACGTTTTGATGTGTTTTATTGTTATTTTGCAGATAAATAAAGTTTGGAAAGCATTGGAAGCAATTTGGGGCCAAACAGTGAAAAATGATGAAAATGGCATTTTTGTAATTTGGTCACGTCGTGATGCGCAAGCCTTCTGCGTCGCGACGTCTAACATGCGCCACCTGCTAACTTGCGCCAGACACGTGGACCAGTCAGAAGAAATTTGCTAAAATGCGCCAGATGCTAACGTACGCCGATCATGCTAACGTGCGCCGTGACACTTGTCATCATCAGAATCGATCATGCTAAAATGTGCCAGGACACGTGTCGTGATTCTATGGTGCCGACACTCCGGGTGACACGTGTCACCTTCTGAATGGACCGAATCATCGGTGAATCATCTTCTGCCACGTGTCAAGATGCCATTGGACCGAATCTTACCGCGTGCCACGTGTCGGAATCCTATTGGGCCGACGAAATACGCGTCAATAGTCAACAAGTCAAGCCGCGTGGACCAAGTCAACAGAGCCAGTGTCGCGACGCAAGAAGAAAGTTGGCGTTGCGATGCCAGACGCAGAATTTGCCTATAAATTGAGGCCTTCAGCATTTATTTCGCTTGTGATTTCCTTGGGATTTTTTCCCTGATTTCATAGGAAGCATCTAGTTTTGTAATAATAAAATTATTTATTTTTATTTTTAGTTTTTATTACAGCTTTTTATTTATTTACTTAATGTTTTGTAGTTAAATTTCCGCTGGGGTAAAAGGTGAAACCTTTAATATAATTATCTAGGTAAATCTCACTTAACTATAATTTATAAATTATAATTTAACCGAATTAATTAATGTCAGACTTTATTACCGCCTATATGGTCGGTCTAAATATAAATTACTTTACCGCCTATATGGCTGGTCTTTATGTGACAGATAATTACCGCTTATATGGCTGGTGTAATTGGACTAAATGGATTACCGCCTATATGGCTGGTTTTAAATGTTTAACATTATTAATTCATGAGAAAGCATAACAAAAAATAATTTATATTTTATAAGAAGTGAGATTCCTAGATAAGAAATATTAAATGTGGATCCTCTAACCCCAGCATTTTATTTTTATTCTAGGGAAGTGATGAAACACAATATCCACACTTAATAATTGACGAGGATGAAGCTGATCTATTTGTACAAGTTGCACTAACAACAATTGAGGATGGAACTTTATATCCTCAAAATGAAGATCTTGGAGATTCCATTGCACAAATGTTTGAAGAAGATCTACCTGAGCCAATCATTTCACCCAGATCAGAGGATAAAGACCTAAAATCTGACATTTCTTTTCATCCTCAGGTTGATAATTTTGAAGCATGCATTTCACAGATGACATATGAAGAGCTGAATACGAAAATTTTAAAATACATCGGTAAAGAAAAGGTGGAGCAAGAAGCAGAGCAAATGGAGGAGGAAATGACTAACCTTATTGAAGATCCAGTGAATTCAGGCGAAACATCACTATTTTGGGGAGTACAATTTAGAGAAATCACCCAAAAGCTTGACAAAATGGAACTTCCATTCCAAGTCAAGCATCATACCAGACCTCCTGATTTTCTTTCTTTATTTTCAGGAACCACTGGAGCAACAAAGGTTAAAAAGGTGACACAAGCACTGAATGGGACAAAATTCTTTTTGCCACTTTACCGTTGGAAGAGTCTCTTCAAAAGCAACGCTCATGAGATTGTCTTTAATCGGACATCTAAAACGACACTGAAACCGCCTTGATAGATGAATTTCAGTCACGTCTGGTTGAAGAAGAAAAATTTAGCGCTAGCAGGGAGGCAACCCATGCAATTTGTTGTAATTGGTTTTCATATTTTGTGTGTTAGTTTTGCAGGAAAAATAAAAACAGAATTTTTCAGGACAAAGCAAGCCAGTGCAAGCAGGATTTTCACAAAATAAAAATTTGACAAAATCACGAAGATATAAAGTCAATCCAATAGAGACGGCCGAGTAAGGATTCAGCTCTTGAGACGCGTTCAAGTGGATGTATATGTCGAAAGACTTGGTTTTGCCAAAAAAAAAAAAAAAAACCGAGCGTCGTGACGCAAGAAGCAATTTGGCGTCGCGACGCGCGTTCGTTAATAGGTAAAAAACCAGCATCCACCACACACAGATCTCACTCCTCCTCCTTCAACATTTCACCATTTTCTCTCAACACCACCAATCAGCACTTGCACAGCCATCACCGAAGCACTTGTTAAACATATGTGATGATCTTGACTTGTATAGTTCATAAAGGTTTTTTCGTGTTCTTCACGAATTCGGAGGTGGCCGAATTGTGTACATATTAGCTAGGCTTATATGACGAACATGTTTGAACTTAGAGAGTCCCAATATGAAAAGTGTACTCATCGAGCACTTATGTAGCCGATTATTTTTGAAAAAATATAATATTCGATATTATAATTATCAACTAAGATAATCAAGTGTTATTGGATAATCTTGATTATTTACTTTGACCTAATTGGATTAATTGGATTAATTCAATAATTTCACAATGGCTTAATTGTAAAATCATAATTATATCTACCATTTGAGGATATTATGGTAATTGTAAGTATGTAATAATATGTGGTTTTGGCTTGATTTAATTGGATTAAATCAAAGTGGCAAACATTTCCTAATCTTTGACTTGATTTAATTAGATTAAATTAAAGTGGGAGACAATGGAGATTAGTCACACCTAATTATACATATATGAACAAATTAGATTAAGCCCACTTAAAAGTTGATTTTAACTTTTATTGATTAAAAATTACGTAAGTTTTTCTATAAATAGCAAGCTTTAGGAAGGTTTTAATTACAAGTACAAATACATGCAAATTCTTAGAGAAATTAGCATAAGTTAGAGAAGTGTTTAGAGAAGCTTGTTAGGTCTCTAAAACCTTTCATTAAGGAGAAATCAAGATTAGATCTTGAAGTGAAGCTTCCTTGCGTTGGAAATCGAGATTGGATCTTGAAGTCGAGCTTGCACACCTCGGAGGTTCTCCGACAATTTCAACAAAGGATAAGTAGATTGGATCTTGCATCAAGCTTACTAGGTAATGTTTGAACTTCTCCTAAGCTATGTTCATTTATGTATTAGATGCATGATCACATAACTTAATGTTGAAATAAGGCTAATAAATTGTGTTAGGATGCTTTGGAACTATAAACACAATATGCTTATAATTGGGTCAAAATATTTATATTAGACATAAACATAATTTAGAGTTTGGAACTCTTAATTAAATCTTAGAGCTATGGCTACCATTCTAGAATCACTTGACCACATTTGGGTGACCTAGAATTGTTCACGAGATATTTCTTATTGGGATTCTATTTTGGTTTGTGTATTGGATTCAAAATTTATGCAAATGCGTATTTAGAATAAATTTATGTTTTTGTATAAATATTTGATATTTTGACAAACTTGATTTTTATTCTATAACATGTGTTGATGTTGGTTTTGAAATTAAAAATTAATTTTGGGTGTTTTTGAAGTATTTAGGGAAGACCAGAAGTAATTAGGGTAAGATACCCTAATTACTGAACAGTGCGCGCAAAAAAAAGGCTGGCTATTGAACAGTGAGCGCGCACTGTTCACGTAGCCAATGCGCATATGCACTATTCACTCGCGTACGTGCGCGTGTGCGTCGATTTTGTTTTCGCTCATTTTTTAGCATCCGGACTCCGTTTCAGCCCCAGTTTTTTTCCTATATACTCATAATGGAATTTAGTATTTCATTAAATGATTTAAAATTTAACCAATACATGATATCCATGAGTTAGACACATTTCCGCTGTCCGGGGCATGATTCGACCCTTGGGGTTCCACAATTTTCCCAATATTTAACTGTAACATCCCCAATCCGGGAGATGCTACCAGCATGTAATAAGCCGTACTATCCCCCAAAGCCTCTGACTATATGTCAGTAGACATCTTAACTAAGCTAATCTCAACTGACTTTCTCATGCATAAGGACCATTGCCCCAACTCATCAACATGAAATGCATCTCAAATACTCATATAGTGTACTCATTAGTACTACACATCACAACCCTGATAATAAACACATTAGTACATTTCAATAACTTATACTATACAGTGCATGACATACAACATTTACTTTAACTTTGAAAATACTGAAACTTTATACACACTCTGGTGGACTCAGACCCTTTAGTGACTGCCATCATATCCATCCTCCCGAGCTCGTCCTCTAGGGTCCTGTAAAATAAAACATTGGGAGGGGGTTAGATCGTTTGAACGATCTAAGTGAGTGGACGAAAATTGAAAATACTGTTATAAAAATATTTGGTTATAAATCCAAAATTCAAGAAATAGCTTAATATGAAACTCTTTTTATGTCTGAAAACTATGGGTTTCTTTCTAAAAATATCTTCTGAACTATTTCTGTAAAACTTATCTTTTCTAAAAGCTCTTATAAAAGTGTTGTTTTCTGAAAAATTTCTTTTCTAAAAATCTTTTCTGAAAATTGTATCTGAAAACTATTGCTAAAAATCTGTATCTGTCTCTAGAAACCTGACATATGGGGGCGTTACGCATTGCCGTCCCCCCATACGCCTAATTGGGGCTAGGAGTACAAATCCATGACTTTGGGGCGTTACGTATCGTCGTCCCCCAAAGCATGCCACTGTTTTACCTGAAACTAATGGTATTGGGGCGTTACGTATCGTCGTCCCCCAAGCAACTGAGCTAGAACTGGGGGTGCAGATCTATGCTACCCTCCAAGCTCTGAGACTAGGATCTAGGGGCATCTGTCATCCCTAGTTCTGAACTAGGATATGGGGTGTTACGTATCGCTGTCCCATCAGTCCTCTATATGTGCACATGTCATCCGTCAATTCCATGGCTGTAACAAGTTACATACTGAGGTGGGTTTTTCCACATGCCTCGAAAATCATAAAATCATGCTTTGAAAATATTTCTATCTCAACCATAGCTTAAAATATAAAATTTCATGTAAAAACTGTAATAAAAATTGTCTAACGCCCTAAAGCCTAAAAATAAGTCTGATACGAAAAATAACAAAATGAAAGTCGATTTAAAAGGAGAGTGTCCACTCACTGGTATGAAATTTGGCTGGTGCTATGCCACTCGTCGAAGGGAATTGTGGTTCATGCGATGATCTATCATTGAGAAACTCAATTAGGATATAAGTCATGTAATACGTTTCGGAACTAGGTTAAATTTAATCTTTTGAACATGTATTATTACTCAAGGCGCATGGAATCTATATTATGATGTACTGTATGCAAACGGGCTAATACGAAATCTTTAGGATGGCCCTTAACATGCTAGGCTGAATCTGGGATGAACTGAAATTAATTTGGGAAAAATTTTATCTTTGCATCGCGATACGTAACCTTGCGCATTGTGACGCGCGTGATTTTTGAATCGTGTTCTTCAAATTCCAGTTCGCGTCGCGACACAACTCTGGGCGCGTCGCGAATCTTTCATTCCAAAATCAAATATTCACCAATTTCCCAGTACGCATCGCGACATGAGGCCAAATTCAGGCATTGACTCCAATTCTCCAAGCCTAGTTTACTCAACAATCATTCCATACTTCCATATTACAACATCTACTCATCAATCCCATAATATTCAATGTAAATACTTACTAAACCAACACTCTTCCATTCAATTTAACCCTTTAATCTCAAAGTCCTAATTAGCTCAATACTTAGGGTTCTAATGTATTTGATTCTTAGTCAACACAGTAAATTCATGCTCATATGTCACTAAATGCTATGTTTATTGTGCTCTTAACATTCTTACACTATTATATCAAGAAAACTACTCAATCCAAGATTTGGATCAAGTCTCCTTACCTTAATTCTCTTGATTTCCTTCATTCCTCAAGCCTCAAAGGTATTTTTTCTTCTTCTTTGTTTGATGAATGGTTGATTAGTACTTGCTTCTTCTTTTTTCTTCCTATTTCTTCTTCTTTCTTCTTTCTTCTTTCTTCTTGCTTATTCTTTCTTCTTTCTCTTTTCCTCTTCCTCACGTTTTCTTACTTCTTCTTATTCTTTTCTAATTTTGTGAAACATTGAATAGTAACCTCCTTATATACTAGGGCTTATTTGATATTTGGATAAATAGAGAAAAGTGTAGAAATGTGGAGAAAGTTTGAGACTTTTCTAGATAGGTCCGCGGTACTGTTCACTTAGATATTTGGCTTGCGTTTTTGACCTATTTCCAGTTCGAATTTGGAAAAGTATCCAATACAGAAGTTGTAGGTCTCCATCTCATCTTTCTGACGATATAAAATCAATACAAATTGGAGTTCGTATGAGAATGGTGCAGCCCAAATACTATAGGCTATCCAGAGTGGAACATCGTGGCATCTAATATCGGATTCTCGAAGAATTTACCGATTGTTCACAAAGTCATCTCATGAGGGTATATATTTCAAAAAATGATTTATATTATGTAACACTCGTCCTACAGTGTAACAGTAATTGAAATTCTTGATCGTTACAAATTCTCCCCCCTTAAATAGGATTCGTCATCGAATCCTCTTTTAACTTGGGGTCTTACTATAGATCATAGGATTCGTGGGTTCCTTATAAACCACTCGCTTTAACTGACTATATACCCATCTCCTTTGTCTCATCCACTGTATTATACCACTTTTCGATGATTTTCCTTGTGCTATCATTACACCACATGACAATGTGATGATCATGCTGAATCTAGAATTCCATGAATTGGAAGTCATAACTATAGTTGTACACTAATTTGTCTGTGTTAACTCTTACTTTGCTTTAACTATACTATATCATCTGGGATTCTATTTGACTTAACAAAGAAGGCCTCTGTCCGGTTGATCATTTACCATTAGACTGGTAAGCATATGATATTCTCCATCATTCTTAATATCTAACTCATGCACCGTACCTTTTGTCATACTTGGGTAAACTGCTTCAGAATTCATAGTTTCAGTAAATATCATTTAAGTTCTTTAATAAGAGGTACTTCCTTATTCCCGTTTCATAAGATCTTTACTGAGTGTCATCGACTACCTCATTTCTAGACCTCAAGCTGTGCTCATCATTCCTTGTCTCCAAGGAAATCCCTTTCTCTAGTTCTTTAGTTATGCTAAACAATTATTTGACTCGATCGGGTTCTTTTAAGCTGGTACCTTTGACTCTTACTAAAAATACTGGTGTCTCCATGGTTAGGCTTCCCATACTCCCTTTCTGGGATCGATAAGTTTACAGGAGTGATCATTGTCTTCATTAACAATGCTTGTACTCGATACTCCTTTAGCTGCACTTGTTTAAGTTGATCTTAATATCCCCTCTCATACCTTAGCTACTTAACTCTCTATATTCTCTTTGCCGAGCTCAAACTGCTTATGAAATTTTCTCTTCATGTACCAATATATTTGCTTATCTATGAGGGCATAGGGCTTCTTAGCTTACTGATGTGACGCTTGTACTTAAAATGTTGATTCTGGGTAGTTTCCTAGTGGTCCTCCTCAATTGGCTAAAGATTCAAGCTTAAATACATGTACATTGGTACTTAAACCGTATTCCCTATTATTAACATTGATGCTGGCGTTTTTGTCCTGACTAAAGTTCATTCCCTTTTTGTACTTTCTTTCATTGTTACTGTAAATCTGGTTGTTGTTCCTTCACACCCACTCATTTTCCATACCTGGTTGCATACTAGGATACCCCTCTTTATTGTTTTCCATATTGTAGTGAAGTTATTTTCTCAGTTCTGTATTATACTACACTTCTGCCAATACTTACTTAATATTTTCTCCTATTGTCGTTGTACCTTGACAGTTTCACTTCCAAATCTTGTTGGCCTTTTCGTCTTTTCCTATGCTATGTTCTGTACCTAAAACTTATGTGGTCTATATCTTTGTCTCCTTATTCGAATGATATCACCTCTCACATGTCCCTAGTCATGTTTAACATTGTTCTCTTGTATTTTCTGTTGGACAATTATGACCTATATCGTCACTATTTGTAAAAGACATTGTGGTTTTTGTACAAATTAACTCTGTGACAATGGACATTGCTATTTTATCATTTTGTAATTTGATTACTTGAATATATAAATGATAAAAGTCCTTATGATTAGTTCCGGATTAATAAGATATGAGACAATATCAATCCAAAAAGGTTTAATCATTAAATATCCCTAGTCGTAGTATTATCGAGACTAGACATCGATAATGAGAAATAGACTAGTATTGCACTTGTGCATGTTACGGAAGCGTAACATCATAGTTCTATTATATTTAAGTATTGGATACTTATGCAAGTGTGATAGGAGGTTGTGTTTACCGATGGTACGGGAACAGTTTCGATCTGGATAGACCCCGCAGAATCTCATTGGTAGTATGACTATGTATCGATGGGAATCCGCATCAGGGTAGGTGTATTTGGTCTTAACCTGAGACTTCCATCGCTAGTACTTGCGACAATCAATACGCTTTGGTTTTGGTCGTTCGGGACTTTAACAGGTTCTGTGTACGCCTTTTCTAGGTTTATTGAGAATCGTAGTGTATGGGTGTGATTTCAAGACAGAAGTATCACTTCAGTCATATGGAGATGATGATCACGCAGGGATACAAAACTGGTTCTCTATTATGTTGCAACTATCCGGATAATATGACAAGGTCATTATTATCCGATTATAGAGACTAGTTACTTGTGATCCGATATATGCTTCGTACGGGGCAGACACTATTCGAGCCTCAGGCCTTGCATGTGACATCTGATACTGGATCGCAATACGCAATACTACATCTACTACGCCTGTTATAGATTATATATTCCTTCAAGAATATTTCTGGAGAATTGGGTAGGCAGGACGCTTTGCTAGAAGCCAACCATGTCTCGTAAATCGGTAAGAACGTGATACTGGGTACACACATGTTCGGATAGTTCGACGACCGGATTTACGGGCAATATATCCAGGGATCTCATGGGTCGCTTCCCTGAAGATTCACCGATGACGTATGACTCGAACAAAAAATTAATCTAGGATTAATTACGGTAAGATTTTATCTGGGATAAAATTCAATTAAAAGATAGAGAGCGATTAATTTGGGATTAATCGATTAAATAATATATTCGATAAATTATATGAAATTAGATTTCATAACGGAATTAAAATTGGATTTTAATTCGGGCGAACGAATTAATTTAGAATTAATTCGCGAGCGACTTTAATAATAATTTTACGAGGCATTATTATTTAATTAAATTTGATTTAATTAAGTAGCAACGGAAAATTCGTTAATTCGGAATTAACGAACCCAAGCCCGGAATGTGTTTGCGGCCCTACTCGGATTTTGAATTAAAGTGGGGCCCACAAGTCACATCACAACTTACATCACTTGTCTATCAAGTGTCAAAGTTGATTGATGAGAGTAGTTGGAGGCATTAAATGCTATTTTCCCTCCAAAACTTTGCTTAGCCTTTTGGTAAAGGATATAACAAAATTTGAGTTTGACTTTTGTATATTGGTAATTGATTTTAGAAATCAAAATATCAAAAAAAACCAAAACTCTCTCATCTCATCTCTTCTTTGCCGTGAACTACCATAGACCAAAGGAAGATTTTTGTTGCAAATTTATTCCTTAGCTAGCACTTAAAGAATCATACATAGGTGATAATCCCTTAAGTTTGGAATCTCATTCACCAAGCTTGGAGCTCAACTTACAACCATTCAAAGAGGAGCTTGGAGCACTTCAAAGGAAGCAAATGTTTTGTTATCAACACATTCAACCGAGCATTATGAGTATATTTTCCGCTATATTCCTTTGCGTATTTACACATGTTTCATGCTTAATATGATCTTGGTTTGTTCATTAGAACCTAACAATGGTATCAGAGCCTATTTAAGAATGAAATAAACTTAGGGTTCTTAATCTAAAATTTGGGTATTTTTGATTTGAGCATGATTTAATCAAATTGTTTGTTTGAGTATGCTTAGATAATGTTAACTTAGAGTTATGCATGATCAATTTTATGAAAAATTAATTGGATTAATTTTCCCCAAATTGCTAGGCTTGGCCGAATATAACATGAACCCTAACGTCATGGTGATTTTGATTTTTGGACCATTGGATGTGTTTAAAATGATTGGATAAATTTATTTGTGATTTAATTGGATTGAAATCAAAATTAATGAGAAAAATCCATATTGCCGTGACATATAGAGCATGTAAATGAGTTGATTTTGTTTTAATTGTGTTGGACATCAATTGAATATAATAAACAATGATTAATTATGTAAATTGGTATTTTAGAAATGTTAATTTAAATAATTAATTATGGATATACACTTTAATTAATTAAATTGTGAAATTTGGAATATTAGAATTTAATTAATTAGGCTTAATTTGGAATTGAGCTAAAATTGTTGTATTTGGGCCTAATGGGCTTGGTTGGGCCAAGTTGGTTTAGGACAATTGGATTGGATCCAAATTGGGCCTAAACCATTCCATTAAGTCCAAATATAATAAATGGGCCTTTTAAAATTTAATTTGGCCTAATGGGCCAAAATTAATTTTGTGGCAAATGGTGATTCCTTATTGGGCTTTGGTTGCCAAAGTCCATGCCTTAATAAATTAATTGAAAGCCCATTGGACTTTAATTAAATTGACATTGGATGTTAATTGGGCTTTGAGACCCATTAAGATTAGATTAGAATCTAAGTCGTAAAGACACATTAAAAGTGTAATTATTTAATTTGAAATTAAATAAAGAATTAGTATTGAATATAAAATAAATCAAATTTAAAATTATAGTTCGATATAATTCAAGAATACACACTTGGAGTACTTATTCTTAAAACGAGTTGGACTCGCGCAAATCAAATCGTTGTTTGAACATTGGATGATCACTTAATTCAAAAGATTAATTAATTGGATTAGATTGATTGAATAACATGCTTTATGTGAATACATGGATGTGTTGAATGAATAATGTATATCGGATGGATATTAGAAGGGAAATGGCAATTTTGGAAATTGTTGTAAATTTAGAATTTATTAAATTGGACCTACGTGTCCAGCATTATCTCTCGATTCTTTCTAATTCTCTTCTCACCTAATTCCCCTCAATTTTACTGAGGTTTCTTTATTGTATTATGTAATTGGGTAGAAGTTAGAATAGTGCTAGCCAGGGAGAGGAAAGTGAGTGATTTGTTCTAGGAACAATTTGTGAGATATTCATCCGCATATCATTATTAATTTATTTATCGCGCCTTATTATGCTTTTAGAATGCATGCTTAAGGGTGTATGATGAGATCTAATCAAAAAAAATTAATTGGTTTCCAATTACGCGAAAAACCCTCAATAAATATTAAGCGTTTTCCTTCCATTGAGTGATTCATTCTCAAGATCCAAGATTGGCATTGGTTTGTTGGCCAAAGTCAAGACCTTTGTCCATCGCGGATGTGTTTGAATCATGAAGGTTTTTTGTTCCATATCATATGTCTTGCCCAAGTTGTGATTTGTTGGCCAAAGTCAAGATCACTTCTTGTTCATCGACATCGATTACGAAGCTTTCGAAAGTCAATGGGTCCTGCTTAAATGGAATCATTAAGCTTGTTGAGCCAAAGCCAGAGCTTAGTTGATTCAGAGGAAAAAGGTTAGGAAAATATATTGGATATATTGGCATATATATTGTATATATGTTTCGGACTTGGAGGTCCACCTACCAGATCTAGGAATTGGATGAGATCCAATTGATCTTAGAGATCTACCTAGTTAAATATCATACAGCTTGTTGGCCAAAGTCAAGGTTGTGTGTTATTTAACGGGATCCTAGCCCACTAGCAAACTAGGTTTCCCGAGTACTCAATAGAGGGTTAGAGGCTCGTCGAAAAATAGTGGGAGGCTAATATTGAATTTTCAATTTCGTTCAAATACTTGCCAATACGCGCTTTCAAATTATTTCATCATTATATATATTTATTAGTTGGACTAATATTTTATTATTTTTCTTATGACAGTTGGACTATACCCAAATATCGTTAATTGAATAGTTTAACTATTGCAATTAAGATGACTGGAAAGATCGGGGTTATAGACATTATCATGGGCGAAAATGTCTTTAATGGTGCGAACTTTCCTTATTGGGATATAAACCTCAGGATTGTCCTGTGGGCTAAGAGGATGCTCTATACGATATAGAGACCTCTCAGGCCTAAGCCCGGAAATGAGCAGTCACTTGAGCTTGAGCTTTGGAAGACTCATAGCGTTGACAACTCAACTGCTCAGTCCGTCATGCTCGCTGCGATGACCCCTCAATTTCGTCACCAAAACAAGGGATTGGATCACTATATTATGATGGCAAAATTGAATGACCTTCATCGATCTAACCTTAGATCGCAAATGTATGAATTACAGAAGAAGCTCTTTCGCTCACGAATGTCAGAGGGTATATTTGTTGAGCACCATGTGTCACAGATGATTGCTGACATTGAACAGCTGGGTCAGCTAGGCATAACCTTTGAGGCTGAGACTTCTATAGATTTGATCTTGCAGTCTCTTCCTGACAGTTGGAGCGGGTTCATCATGAACTACAATATGATGAACCAATACCATACTCTTGGAGAGTTGATGGCAATGCTGCGTGAAGCAGAAAAAGAGCTATTGAAGGGCAAAAAGCGTGAGGCGCACTTCGCTTCAATATCTCAGTCTCCGAGGGCTTGGCCCAAGGCAACTGGAGGTGTAAAGAAGAAGAAGAAGAAGAAGGGCAAGGCCAAATCGTCAAATTATTCTGGGAAGGCTAATGACAAATCCCAAGATATATGCCTGCAGTGTGGCAAACGGGGTCACTGGAAGCGTGACTACCGTGAGTACAAGGCGCAAATGAAGGAAATCAAAGCGGGCAAGGCACCGGCTTCAGGTATGTTTGTTATAGAAATAAACATGTCTACTTCTAGTTTTAAAAATTGGATTTTTGATTCTGGTTATGGTACTCATATATGTACTGATGTGCAAGATCTGCAGATTAGCAGGAAACTGGCCTCGGGAGAGATTGACCTCCGCGTTGGAAATGGGACTAGAGTCACCGTTTTGGCCGTTGGGATTTATATTTTGGAACTGCCATCGGGGCATGTACTTAATCTTTCAGACTGTTATTATGTACCTAGTTTGACTAGGAATATTATATCTGTATCTTTATTAGCCCAATGTGGCTATATTTTTGTTTTTAGAAACACTGGGTGTTTTATGTATAAAAATGATATGGAGATATGGAGTGCTGATGTGAATAATGGTCTTTATATTTTGAATATAAATCAATATCAAACATATAATGTAACAAACAAAAGGCTTAAATTAAGTAACAAAAATGAAACTTATATGTGGCATTGTCGTCTGGGACACATTAACAAGACTCGCATATCCACACTTTCGAAGAGTGGGTACTTGGACGGATTTGATCCAAATTCATATGACGTCTGTGAATCTTCTTTATTAGGTAAAATGCATAAAACACCTTTTAGCGGTAAAGGTGCACATGCCACCGAACTGTTAGCCCTCATTCATAGTGACGTATGTGGGCCCATGTCTAGCCAGGCTAGAGGTGGATATGAATACTTCGTAACCTTTACTGATGATGCATCGCGTTATGGTTATGTGTATCTTATGAGACCCAAGTCGGAAACCTTTGATAAATTCAAAGAGTTTCGACACGAAGTAGAAAAACAGACCGGCAAAAGTATTAAGACATTACGGTCGGACCATGGTGGAGAATACTTGAGCAATGAGTTTCTCGATTACTTGAAAGAGTATGGTATTCTTTCACAGTGGACTCCTCCCGGAACACCACAATTAAATGGTGTGTCTGAACGAAGAAACCGAACTTTGTTGGACATGGTTAGGTCGATGATGAGTCGCACTAAGCTACCTATTTCCTTATGTGGATATGCATTGAATAATGCAATACGTATTTTGAATAAGGTTCCGTGAAAGTCTGTTCAACAGGTTCCGTCAAAGTCTGTTCAACAGACTCCGTCAAAGTCTGTTCAACATGAAAGAAACCGGGTTTCTCATTCCTGAAGATTTGAGGATGCTGGGCATACGTTAAACGTTTGGAAGGTACCAAACTTGAACCCAAAACAGATAAATGCCTATTTGTAGGTTATCCTAGGGAAACCAAAGGATATTACTTCGACAACCCACAAGAGAACAAAGTATTTGAAGCTCTACATGTGGTTTTCCTTGAGAATGAATTCCTAAATGTAGTGGTTAGTTGGAGGAAAGTGTTAGTGTTCCTAGAACATGCCAAGGATCTAATAAGCATGTAAAGGTGTTCATAAATTCAAAATAAGTTGCGGAATATACTTACAATGAACGGATTTGAGCTTTAAAATTTTGAGAAGAGATCTCCAAGATCCAAGCTTTAAGTGATAATTCCAACTCTTGAAGTAGTTTCCCTATCACCTTAGTTGATTTCTCCAAGTGCTAGCTTTGTTGATTTTGCCACAAAATCAAAGAGAAGGTGGAAGGCCATTCACGCCCAAGCTTGAGAGTATTAGGGTTTTTTTTGATTTTTTTTTTAAGTGTGTCAATTGTGATGCATACACAAGTGAAGAGAGAGAGAAGAGTTTTAGGTAAAACCAATTTACCCTTTTACCTAAACAAGGTAGTTGGGTAAATGGTTTCACCAAAACCATTCCAAGGTAGTTGGATGGTGGGTGGCTTAGCATAAAAGCCAACTACCCTCCCAACTACCACATGTGAAGTGGGCCCCACATTTGAATTCAAAATTCAAATGTCTCTACGAACATTTGCCGCGACTCGGTTCCGTTTAATCCGATTAAACGAACTTTCGTCGCTAAATAATTAAATCTAATTTAATTAAATAACGATGCCTCGCAAATATATTACGAATGTCGTTTATGAATTAATTCTAAATTAATTCGTTCGTTCGTATTAAAGTTCGACATTAATTCCGTAATGAAATCCAATTCATATTAATATATCCAATATATTAATTTTAGCCCATACGAATAAATTAAATAGAAAAATCAAATTTAACTATTAATTTATTTTACCGATTAATTCCAAATTAATCCCCTTCTCTCTCTTCCGAACACATTTAATCCCAGATTAAATAATACCGCAATTAATCCCATATTAATTTTATCTCTCTTAATTAATCCCAGATTAATTATCTCTCTTAATTAATCCCAGATTAATTCTAATTAAATCAATTGTCATCTGTGAATCTTTGGGAAGCGACCCAAGAGATCCCTGGATATGTTGGCAGTAAATACGGTCACCAGATTATCCGAATACGTGCGTACCTTGTACCACATGCTTATCGATTTACAAGACATGGTTGGCTTCTAGCAAATCACCATGCCTACCCAATTCTCCAGAAATATTCTTACTGAAATATATAATCTAGGTCAGGCGTAGTATACGTAGTATTGCGTATTGCGATCCAATATCGGATTTTCACGTGCTAGGCCTGGGGTTGGAATGTGTCTGCCCCGTACGAAGCACATGTCGGATGTCTGGTAACTAGTCTCTATAATCGGACATACATGACCTAGTCATAATATCCCGATGACTGCAGTACTTAAGAGCACTAGTACCGTATCCTACGTGATATCATCTCCACTATGACTGGAGTGATACTTCCGTCTTGACATCACACCCAATACACTACGATTCTCGATATACCCAGCAGAGGCGTACACAGAACCGGTTAAATCCCTGGACGACCAAAACCAAAGCATATTGATTGTCGCAAGTATTAGCGATGCAAGTCTCAAGTTAAGACCAAATACACCTACCCTGATATCGGACTTCCATAGACACATAGTCATACTAGCAATGGAATTCCGAGGGGTCTATCCAGAGCGAAGCTGTTTCCGCACCATCGGTAAACACAACCTCCTATCACACTTGCATAAGTATCCAATACTTAAATATATGAGAACTATGTCGTTGTGCTCCCACAACGCGCACAAGTGCAATACTAGTCTATTCTACATTATCGATGTCCAGTCTCGATAATACTATGACTAGGGATATTTAATTATTAATCCTTCGATGACTGATATTGTCTCATATCATCTCAATCCAGGAACTAATCATAGGGACCTCCTATCATTTATACATCTAGGTGATCTAATCACAAATGATAAGAGCGCAATCTCCTTGTCACATAGTTAATTTGTACAACAACACCATGATCTGTACAAATAGTGACGCTATGGGTCATAATTGTCCAACAATCTCCCACTTGGCCTATAGCCAGTCACTCGAGTGTCTTACACCCGAACTATGTACGGTTCGCTCAAACTGCTGAGGAAAGGCATTTGTCAGTGGATTTGTATGATTATCGTCTGATGCAATTTATACGATCATCACATCGTCACGATGTATGATCCGAACGAATCAGATGAATAGTCGAAGTATTTATCTGGATCGTTGATGAGACCATTAATTCTTTAGCCTGTGCTGACGCCTAGCTCAGCTGCTAGTAGAACTATATCTAATCTAATTAGATTTGTTAATGACCTAGATGGCTTCTATTGTTGCCTCAGCCGCAACAATAACCCGCATTTGTTGTTTATTCGGAACATCATCTTGCTTGGAAGATTTCCAGCTCACTGTACCGTTATTCAAACTGTATAGTACCGTTGTTACGACTTTTAGTCACTTAATCGGTTAGGAAACTTGCAACAGTGATCCCAGTCACTTCAAGTTCTCCATCTCCATAGTTTAAGACATCATCCTTAGTTCTCTAAAATACTAACGGATGTTCTTATTATCAATCCAGTGACTATCACTTGGATTGACCTGTTTGTGACTCCATATGCTCAAAGCGTATGAGACATCAGGTCACGTACATTTTTCAATGTACGAGTTCTCAGAGAGTGTTAACAACTTTAAATCTATCCCAGTAGATATGTATTCCTAGAATAAAGTGTTGAGTTTCTAATATAGGTCCCAAGAATCATGAAATCAAGCACAAAATTTGCATGAATACACAAAGGAGTAAGGCGGAATACATAACTCACATTGAACGGTTTGAGATGCGAAGAACAAGCTGCGTTTTTGCCTCCCTCCAAGCTCACGGCAACAGCTCTCCAAGGCAGTGGGCTGCTCGGTTTTGACTGGTATGGTTCCTCCATGATTCGGCCATTGATGACACCATGGAAGCTCCAAGCTTCAAGCTCCAAAAATGGATTCCAAGCTCATAAATTCGTTTCCCTATCACCTATGTATAACCCAAGGTGTGCTAGCACTTCTTCATCTTCCTTGCTTCTCTCAAATTCTGTCAACCAGAAATTTGGTGAAGAAATCGGCTTGAAGCCGTGAGAAGAGGAAGAAGAAAAGAGAGGAGAATGGAAATGCGTAAAGAAGAGTGAGAGAGAGAAAGAAAAAGAAATGTAATTAGTTTTTTATAATTTCTAAAATTAATAAAAACCATTTACCAATTCTTTTTACTTTCCATTAAATGCTAAAGTCAAAAAGTAAAAGCAAAAGTTGCTTTTTCAACTTCTACATCAATCACTCAAATCAAGTGACAACATATCACATCACTCAAAGTGACATTTGATTTGACGCTTGATGTGACTTGCGATTTGACGCACGATTTGACTTGCGTGCCGTACTCGAATTCGAAATGCGAATGCGCTCGCAAATAATCCCGGGCTCGGGTTCGCTAATTCCAAATTAACAAATTTTTCGTCGCGTCGTAATTAAATGATTACGCCTAGCGAAATCACTATTCACGTCGCTAACGAATTAATTCTAAATTAATTCGTTCGCCCGAATTAAAATCCAATTTTAATTCCGCGTCGAAATCCAATTTCTAATAATATATCAAATATATTATTTTATCGATTAATTCCAAATTAATCGTTCTCTCTCTTAATTAATATTTTATCCCAGATAAAAATCTCCGTGATTAATCCCAGATTAATTTTCTCTCTCTTCTAATTAATCCCAGATTAATTAAGTGCGAGTTATACGTCATCGGTGAATCTTCGGGAAGCGACCCATGAGATCTCCGGATATGTTGGCAGTAAATACGGTCGTCGGACTATCCGAACACGTAAGTACCTCGTACTACGTTTATACCGATTTACAAGACAAGGTTGGCTTCTAGCAAGCGCCATGCCTACCCAATTATCCAGAAATATTCTTACAGGAATATATAGATCTGTATCAAGCGTAGTATACCGTAGTATTGCGTATATCAGCCCAGTATCGAATAGTCACGTGCTAGGGCTGGGGCTGGATAAGTGTCTGCCCCGTCCGAAGCACATGTCGGATGTCTGGTAACTAGTCTCTATAATCGGATATACATGACCTTGTCATAATATCCCGATGGCCGGCCAGCACTTAAGAGCACTAATACCGTATCCTGCGTGACATCATCTCCACTATGATTGAAGTGATACTTCCGTCTCGACATCATACCCAATACACTACGACTCTCTGATAAACCCAGAAGTGGTGTACGCAGAACCGGTTAAAGCCCTGTACCACCAAGTCCAAAGTCTATCGATTATCATAAGTAT
Organism: Zanthoxylum bungeanum; assembly: GCA_019454045.1. NCBI lineage: Eukaryota > Viridiplantae > Streptophyta > Magnoliopsida > Sapindales > Rutaceae > Zanthoxylum > Zanthoxylum bungeanum. The sequence continues at coordinate 6,052 of SKCR01038561.1, read as the reverse complement.
TAGCGATGCAAGTCAGTCAGGTTAAGACTATACACACCTACCTTGATTTCGGCCTCCCATAGACACATAGTCATAATACCAATGGGATTCCGAGGGGTCTATCCAGAGCGAAGCTGTTTCCCGTACCATCGGTGAAACACGACCTCCTATCGCACTTGCATAAGTATCCGATACTTATATATATGAGAACTATGCCGTTGTGCCCTCACAACGCACACAAGTGCAATACTAGCCTATTCCGCATTATCGATGTCCTGTCTCGATAATACTACGACTAGGGATATTTAATGATTAATACTTCGTGGACTGATACTGTCTCATATCATTCTCAATCCAGGAACTAATCATATGGACCTCTCTTCATTTATACATCTAAGGTGATCTAATCACAAATGATAAGAGTACAATCTCCTTTGTCACATAGTTAATTTGTACAACAACACCATGATCTGTACAAATAGTGACGCTATGGGTCATAATTGTCCAACAATCTCCCACTTGGCCTATAGCCAGTCACTCGAGTGTCTAACACCCGAACTATGAACGGTTGGCTCAAACTGCTGAGAAATGCATTCATCAGCGGATTTGTATGATTATCGTTTGATGCGATTTATACGATCATCACATCGCCATGATGTATGATCCGAACGAATCAGATGATATAGAAGTATATATTTGGATCGTCGATGAGACCATTAATTCTTTAGCCTGTGCTGACGCCTAGCTCAGCCGCTAACAGAACTATATCTAATCTAATTAGATTTGTATCGACCCAAATGACTTCTATTGCTGCCTCAGCTGTAGCAATAATCCGCATTTATTGTTTATTCGGTAACAATATCTTGCATGGAAGATTTCTAGCTCACTGTACCGTTATTCAAACTGTATAGTACCGTTTGCGACTTTTAGTCGTTTTTATCGGTTATATGAAACTTGCTACAGTGACCCCAGTCACTTTAAGTTCTCCTTCTCCATAGACTAAGACAACATCCTTAGTTCTCTAAGATACTAACAGATGTTCTTAATATTAATCCAGTGACTATCACTCGGATTGGCCTGTTTGTGAATCCATATGCTCAAAGCGTATGATACACCAGGTCTTGTACATTTTTCAATGTACGGTTTCTAGGAGAGTATTTCGAAAGCCAAGCTTTCGCCGATATTTATTTTATGGGAATATCATTTCCAAGAAATGACGTATTATTATTATTTTAAAGGACAGCCACTGTCAGTGCGCTCCCACTAACCTCCTTATATACACAAGAATTATTTTCGTTTTGAATTAAATCGTACACCATTATCATTATATCAAAACGATAATTCCAAGAACCTAATGCTTGCTTCAATCCAATCATGGATCGAATAACCTGCATTATCCAAATGGATTTACCGTGGCAACAGGTAAAAGGTTGAATCGTAATCAACACAATGTTGATAACGATACCTTTCCGTTAAAAGCCTAGCTTTATACGCTGGTATGTTGCCATCCATGTATGTCTTCCTAGAAGACTTTTAAGTACCATTAGGCACAATGCCTTGTGGTACATCAACTAGTATCCAAACTGGTTGATATACATGGAATCCATTTCGGATTATATGACACTTTGCCATAATTGGGGAGTTGATATCTTGTATCACTTCCTCATACGTAGTCAGTTGGTATTCCTCAATAAGATTCACATCTTTATAAGGTTAGATCAGAAACCCATACCCCAGGTTATTTTCCGACTCTGTCCGACTTACGCGGTTCTTGTGTATTCGAAGATTAATGGTAATAGTCTCATCCTTGATGAACTATTTGTGTTCCATTAAGATTCGGTGCCTTGAACAGTATTACTCCGATTTCCATCGAGTTATACTATCCTCCCACTTACCACTGCATATCGGTATTCCTATCAGGAAAAACGTATGGTGAGCAATAATCTAATTGTTCTCTTGTGAGGTGTATAAGTACAATACTTACGGTATCCCTAGGATGACCTACATTTGGCACTTATCCTATTTGGGTTTTAGTTTGGTATCATCCAAACATATGCCTAACATACCCAAATTATCAGGAATAAGAAACCGGTTTCTTTCCCGTTCATATCTAATATGTAATCTGTCAAACAGATTTTATGGAACCTTATTCAAAATAAGTTCTTGCACTGTTTAGCATATCCGTCGAAGGAAATGGTAGCTCAGAGCGACTCGTGATTAACCTTATCATGTCTAACAAAATTCGGTTAATCTGTTCGGACACACCATCAAACTGACATGTTCCGGGAGGAGTCCTTATTTGAAAGAATATTATACTCTTTCAAATATATTAGAAACTTATTGTTTAAGTATTATTCATTACGGTCTTACCGTGACGGTTTAATACTTTAGCCAATCTATTTGTCTATTTCATGTCGAAACTCTAAAAGTTTCCGATTTGTGTTTCAAAAGAAACACATAACCATACGCGATGCCAATCCGTACAGGTCACGAAATATTCATATCCATATCTAGCCTAGCTAGACATGGGCCCACTTGCTTCACTATGAAGTAGGGCTAACAGATCGGTGGCATTTACACTTTTACCAAGTAAATAGTGTTTTAGGCACTTTGCCCAAATAGACTAGATTCGTAGACTTTATTTGAATAGAATCAAATCAGTCCTGGTATCCGCTCTTCAAAAGTGCGGATATACGATTCTTGTTTATCAGTGTCCCTGACAACTATGCCACAATTAAGTTTCTTAACTGATCAAATCAGTTTGAGCTATTTATTTGTCATGTTATATATTTGAGATATTATTATATTCAAAATATAAATCCTGTTATTCACATCTAATGTGTTTATCTCAATATCATCTTTATATAATGAAACACTTTAGTGTTCTAGAATATAAAGGTACACCCGCAGCGGGTTTACGCGATATAGAGATAATGTTTCTAGTCAAACTAGCTACATTATAACAGTTTCTAAATTTAAGTACTAACCCGAAGGTAGTTCCTAAATTCAGATATCTACGGTTAAAACAGCGACTTTCGTCCCGTTTTCAATTCGCAGATAAATCTCAATTGAAGTCAGTATCCTGTTCAAAATATTCTGAACATCAATATATATATTTTATGTACCACACTAAGTATCTAAAATCCAATTTTAATACTAGCTGTGAACATAATTATGACAAACATAATGGATTAAGCACTTAAGTTATCATTACATGATCTTCCAAAGATTATGCTCTACTATTTGCTTAACTCTGGGCTTAGGCATAATACGTTATTTTATCAAATAAAATAACTTATTATTTTTCCAGGACCATCCTGAAATTTATATTCCAATTTGAAAATTAAAGTCGTTTAAATACATTTTCACCCAGGATTATGTCTTAAACACTAATCTTTCATTTTTTATCTTGATTTTAATAGTCCAATTATTTAATCAACGATTTGTGGTACTATTTATTATAATGATTATAATAGTCCAACTATATAATCAAATATAATCTAAATTAATTAACCTCAATTACATTGATTACTATAGTCCACTATAAAATCAACTGTAAACTAAAATTAATTAATTCAAATATATTGATTAATATAATCCAATTATTATAATCAAATATAATACAGTCCAACTGATTATTAAAACAACAATTTAAATATTAGTCCAACTAACATTTAATCTAACGACGAAATAATTTGAATGAGCGCGTATGGCGAGTATTGAACGAGTATTGCAAATTCAATTCTTGTCCTCCCACTATTTTCGGCGAGCCTCTAACCCTCTGTCGAGTACTCGGGAAACCGTGTTTCCTAGTGGGCTAGGATCCCGTTAAATATCACACAATCTTGACTTTGGCCAACAAATTGTATGATAATTAACTAGGTAGATCTCGAAGATCAATTGGATCTCATCCAATTCCTAGATCCAGTAGGCGGATATCCAAATCCTAAACATATATCTTATATATGCCAATACATCCAATGTATTACCTAACCTTTTTCCTCTGAATCAACTAAGCCTTGGCTTTGGCACAACAAACCTAGTGATCCCAGTCAAGCGCGACCCATTGACCATGGAAAGCTTCGTAATCAATGTCGATGGACAAGATGTGGTCTTGACTTTGGCCAACAAACCACAACTTGGACAAGACACTGATATGGAACAAAGCCTTCGTGATTCAAACACATCTTCGACGGACAAAGGGCTTGACTTTGGCCAACAACCCAATGCCAATCTCGGATCTTGAGTAAGAATCACTCAATGGAAGGAAAAACACTTGATATTGAGCGAGGTTTTTTTGCGTGCAATTGGCTACCAATTTAATTATCTTTGTTAAGGTCTCATCATCATACACCCTTAAACATGCATTCTAAACACATAATAAAGCGAGTATGAAAATAAAATAATAATGATATGCGGATAGATACTTTACATTGATCCTAGATCAAATCTCTCATTTTCTCTCTCCAAAGCTAGCACATGTATTTACTTCTACCCGTTACACTACATGTTGGATAATATGACCCATAGCGTCACTATTTGCACAGATCATTTGTTGTTGTTGTAGCAAATTAACTATGTAATAAGGAAATTGCACTCTCATCATTTGTGATTAGATCACCATAGATATATAAATGAAGAGAGGTCCCTATGATTAGTTCCTGGATTGAGATGATATGAGACAGTATCAGTCCACGAAGGATTAATCATTAAATATCCCTAGCCGTAGTATTATCGAGACTGGACATCGATAATGCGGAATAGGCTAGTATTGCACTTGTGTGCGTTGTGAGGGCACAACGACATAGTTCTCATATATATAAGTATTGGATACTTATGCAAGTGCGATAGGAGGTCGTGTTTCACCGATGGTACGGGAACAGCTTCGCTCTGGATAGACCCCTCGGAATCCCATGGTATTATGACTATGTGTCTATGGGAGGCCGACATCAAGGTAGGTGTGTATGGTCTTAACCTGAGACTTACATCGCTAATACTTACGATAATCGATAGACTTTGGTCTTGGTGGTAGGGGACTTTTAACAAGTTCTGAGTACACCACTTCTGGGTTTATCAGAGAGTCATAGAGTATTGGGTGTGATGTCAAGACGGAAGTGTCACTTCAGTCATATTGGAGTTGATGTCACGCATGATACGGTACTACTGCTCTTGAGTGTTGCGCAACCAATCGGGATATTGTGACCAGGTCATGTATATCCGATTATAGAGACTATGTTACCAGACATCCGACATGTGCTTCGGACGGGGCAGACACTTATCCAGCCCCAGCCCTAGCACGTGACTATCCGATACTGGGCCGATATACACAATACTACGATATACTACGCTTGATACAGATCTATATATTCCTGTAAGATATTTCTGGAGAATTGGGTAGGCATGGCGCTTTGCTAGAAGCCAACCTTGTCTTGTAAATCGATATAAACGTAGTACGAGGTACTTACGTGTTCGGACAGTCCGACGATCGTATTTACTGCCAACATATCCGGAGATCTCATGGGTCGCTTCCTGAAGATTCACCGATGACGTATGACTCGCACTTTGATTAATCTGGGATTAATTAGAAAAGAGAGATAGAATTAATCTGGGATTAATTCGACGAGAGAGAGAATTAATCTGGGATTAATTACGGAGATATTTTATCTCGGATAAAATATCGTTAAGAGAGAGAACGATTAATTTGGAATTAATCGGTAAATTAATATATTCGATATATTAATCGAAATTGATTTTGACGCGGATTAAAATTAGATTTTAATTCGGGCGAACGAATTAATTTAGAATTAATTCGTTAGCGGCGTGAATAGTGAATTCGCTAGGCGTAATCATTTAATTACGACGCGACGGAAAATTCGTTAATTTGGAATTAGCGAACCCGAGCCCGAGAGTGATTGCGAGCGCATTCGCATTTCGAATTCGAGCGCGGCACGCGAGTCGCATCAAGCGTCAAATCGTTTGTCACATCATGCATCAAATCAATTGTCACTTTGAGTGATGTGACTTGACAACATGTCACTTTATTAAAGTGATGTGATGTGACTTAAAGTAAAAG